>QKMX01144494.1:0-10574 GCA_003401595.1 Venustaconcha ellipsiformis
GATGATGATGATGATGATGATGATGATGATGATGACAGCCGTTTGATATCTGCTACAGACCTAGAGTCCTGCGCCAAGGATAGTTCTGGTTGTTTGTATTTGGTGCAAAACCTTCAAGGATGCCCGTAGAGCGCAAGTCGCCGACGTCAGGGAACGCAGAAGGCCTCAACCTCAAGAACCAATCCATACCTCCAGTGCACACACTGTTCCAGGACATGCGCATCTCGCATCGGACTCATCAGCCACATGAGGAAAAGGGCAACCCGAATAATTCCGAATTATTTAATTACTACTCCGTGGAATATTGTGTATTCATGTCTTCAGTGGCTACCTATACAAAAATGTATTATTTTATTTAAAGAAATCATGACATACTAGAATTTTAGCAATCTTGTTCCGTGTTATATTTCGATCAACTATTAACACCGAACTCCAGTTTCCGTTGTCAATCACAAAGCTTTTCAAAGCTCTTTTAAGGTATTAACACCTACCTTTTGAAATTTAGTGGCCCTGAGAATACGTAATTCAAGTTTTCTTGTTTCGTTTAAAATCTAATTAAAGAAAACTTTTTCTTGATAAGCTGGAATAATATATTAAATCCTCCCAATATCAAATAGTATTACTGATTCCTGTAATAATATGTGCATGCGTTATTCGATGTATGTATATACCACTTCTGACGTGAGCGAGCATTCCTCGCTAAGTGACTTTTCTCCTATAATCTTTTACATAAATTGAGAACCACATGGCAGATGAGTCTTTCATAACAAAATGTGTTATTTTCTTTAATAAAGATGACTATTACTTTTATTAATATTGCTGTTACATGTTTCTTATTACCATTATCACGTTTTGGATGTAATCAACACCTGACCTCAACTGAAGTTAAAGATAAGAATGATTAATTCTAATATAATCAACCCTAACATAAAAACAAAGACACAGTAACTGAACCAGGATGAGGGTCATTTTTCAGTCCAATTCATGAACAGGATCAATTACACAAACTTCCAAGGTCTATAGGTCACGTGAATAAGTACGGCCTACAAGTGATAATTATATTTATATATAACTTGCAATCATAGACAAATATATCAGCTATGTAATATGTTGCTTTTTAAAAATGACATTATTCAGGTTGGCACAAACTCTTACCCTCAATTATGAACAAAGGTCAATCACACAAAACAAATTAAATTTGTTTAAAATATATAGTAATGGACAAAAGCCAACAGATAATACAGATTAAATTATATAGCAATTCATTTTGGTGTATGTACTCTTGTCTAATTTCTGCCGTGAGCATTAGTTTTTTTCTTCATCTCTCTCATACAATGTTTCTCTGAATCATGCATCTTTACATATACGCGTATGACATTTTTAAATTAGTGCCGCTATCCACATAAATTTCTTTATCAGTTGTTGGGAAAGTGCTTCTTCAATGTTGTGAGAACTTGTATCCCGACACCATTTTGTTAACATTCATACCAGCAAATTATTTTCAAACAATAAGGGGCAACTATCATCAGCTTTGTGTCTATATTATAAATATAAAAACATTGAATTCTTTCATTTCTGTTGTTTCCATATCTATATACATGTAACTAATTCCAAAGAAATGGGGGTTGACATGTTTCATTATGCTAGAGCTGTGTCTTAAAACAAACTATTGCAAAGTGGTTCGTTTCTATAACGCTGTTTGAGAGGTATGAAAGTGTACCATGATGTGAGGATGCGTTCCATTGAGGTAAATTTGACATAAAACTACATGTATGCCAAAATGTGATCTACGGCCTTATTGTGTTACCATATTATATTGAGGATTATTGCATGTATATATTATTCATAATTCAGATGATAACCATCATGAAATTATCACATACTCTTAAATGAATGAATTTACACGGTACCAAGACAAATTGCTAAACTTAAAAACACTTGAATGGGATAATTTCAGCGACTAATCAGGCCATTATTAGGATTATGATAATCTGCATTAAGCAACCCTCTAACCAATAATGCAACTTTTAATCTATTATATATTTGAGAATATCCATTTTATAAATACTGATAATGAACATTTTACTATAACCGAAATAATGGATCCCTTTGTTTTTACTAAAATGGCAACAGAAATAAAGCCATAATAAGTTTACATTTTTTCCCCGCATGAGCATGTCAGCAACATTTTGAGAAACAGTGCACACTGTACAGTAAATACGGATACGTCCACCAACGCATATGAGAATTAAATTTATAGTATGTTCTATCATATTTTCAAAGTCTTTCTGTTTAAAAGTTTTAGTTTGAAACGGTTTTGGTCAACCTAAATATTTAGTATCCAACAATAATTTCCCATTGCCTATTAATATCGTGATCAATCTACACGATCATAATAAAGACCATTGCCATTTTGAATTGTTATATTTAGTTTTGGAGCGTTCATCTAGATCAAACAAATTGCACAATAATTCTTGACATATATTTCTCAGTCAAGTTAAAGACTAAAGTTGGTCATAGCATAAATTATTTTGAAGCATATCGTATAACATAAAAGTAAAATACGGTTACAAATACTAAAGAAATTTATTCTACAGACGTATTATGATTGAACAGATATTTGCCATTAGTGTAATACATCTGAGCTACATCTGACTGTTTTTCATATGTGATACGGTGTAAGAGTGAAAGATTCAGCAGTCAGGGACTCACAATGAGTACAATTAATTTTACTTTCATTCATCTGTAAGGTTTGTAAAGAGAGATAGCCAGATTCATCAGCAGAAAAAAACGTGTATCTAAATCTTTCTGTATATTTTAGGTAATTACGACTATTTATACTTTAATCATGAAAAAGCGTATGACAGTATGCCACATTTATCCTCTTGTCCAATATTTATGTAGTATTATTTACTTACAAGACTAAATTGTTTTCAACTTGTATGCTTTAGCTTACTTCCAGGCTGAGCCATTCATTTTTACCTTAAAACACCTAAACACTTCGATAGCTATACCAACAATGGTATAGTCTTTTGATAGAGAAGGTGCTAAAATAACAAACATCGATTATGCAGACTTGCACCTTGTCTCACAAGATTATGGTATCTTTCTGATTAATGTCTAGAAAATGTTGGATTTTTCGGGACTCTTCAACTGGAGTAAATTTATTATTCCTTCACTCAGGAGAAGATGCTTAAAGCAATTCTTGCGACTTCATTTTTGACAAAAATAGGTCAACTTCTCAATACATTTTTATAAAGCAGATAAGCCTGCTATACATTGTTGCCTTGTATACTGAAAAATGAAAACATTCGTTCTTACTTCATGCATTTTCTAATATGTTGAGAAAAAATATTTCATGCAAACGACGTAAATAAAATGTGAAGAAGCAAAAAGTTTCCTTGCAATATCTTTTTATGTTGTAATTTTCAGAAGGTATGCCTATTGACAAATATGTAATAATGATATTGTTTATAAAAAAGAGTTCTTTCTATTTAGATTTTCAAATTTTTAAAATTTTGTGTACTGTATCTAAAGTAATATCAAACATAATGCATACGGCCTCGATATATAAATAAACACCATAAGCAAAAACTGGCATGAATACTAAGATTGTTTAACGGTATTTTCATACTGTATAGATAATTCTCCGTGTTTTAATCATAGGCTCAATTGTTTTAGTTATCTCTTGAGAAAACCTTTTTAGCAACGATTATCTTTGAACATCATTGTACTATTTCAAAAACGAATTTCAGGACCAGGCATTTCTCTTCGCACAATTATAGATTTCAAATTATTTCAACACTATTATTCTAAAACAAACATTGTTTTCTTACAAAATTGATTTCAAGAAAATCTTCTCATAATTAAAGCTATGTTATGTCTATTTGCTATCTTTAGTTATTGACATGTTGTTATACAGCTATAAAAGCAGTATCTCAGTTAATGTAAGTATTTTCGATTGCACTGGATGACTTGAGATCTGTACTTTCAATGACCTTCACATTGCTTTAAAGAGAAAAGAACTGCATTTGATAAACCGGTGTAAGATATATCGAAAATCGGGTATTCATTGAGTCTGGCTTTCCGACACTCTTGAAAGGAAGGTTTTTTTTTTATATTTTCATCCCACAATCAATACTTTATGCGTTGCCAGTTGCTTAAGTTCATTACCTGGAAAAGCATCAATAGTTCTTACCATGGCGTTCCTCAGTCTATTACGTCCATGTAGAGAATTAACAGTCTGCCTAATGTTATTCCAAAATTTAGTAAATGCTTGCAATTTTTATTGAATTTGAATATGATTAGCAACCTAAATTTGAGGTGTACTTAAAGAACTTGTATTTTACTGAAGATTTATAGATTTGACAATTATTTTGAACATGCTAGGAAATTGTCTTCAGAACCTGGTTTTCTATTTTTTGTTTTGCAACCCAGAATATGCGCAGCTACATGGTTCAACCTTGTTAATGTTCGGGATTTTAGTTCCAAGCTTTTCCCGTAATTGTAGTTTCCATGACCTTTTTCAAAATAGTGAACTTCTGTGAATTCTATGGATTATCGTCTTTAAAAGGTCGTTTTTCAAATTATTAATATATTTTTGGAAGTAACACTAATTTCGTTTTATGAAATCAATTTGTATTTACGTCGTCAGAAAATTTTATATTCATGCAATTTTGTCGTTCAGATTGATAAAACATTTAACGCTATAAATATATATTTGTTGTGTATTTAAATTTTACGACAATATCATTAACCGATTTGTATTGACACTTCAGTCTGCAATACTCAGGTTTACATGGAAAGCCAACTGATTCAGATTATGGTACTCTCCTGCTCAGCATTCTTTTAACTTTTCGAATTGGACGTTTACAAAATAACACATTATTCAATTGTTGTTCTCATCTCTATGTCAATTGCAAATATTGCATATTTATTTCGTGGCATGTTTTACTTTGATAGGTGCATGAAAAAAACAATCTGATTAAATTAGAAAAATCCAACTATTTTGATGGTAACTCTGGCTCGTTGACATCTTTTTTCCATTTTCATTTCACGGTCTTTTCACAAGGTTTATTTTGGTCTCAAATTACGAATGTTGTTTTCTTTCAACAACCAGCTTTCCTTAATTATCTCTTAATATCACAACATAGCTTCATTCTGATAAAACTAGAATGCTTGTCAACAATACTAATGAGATCGTGGATGTCTGACGTGTATCACTTATCTATAATAAGCCTTGAAACCAACTATAAAAGATGATTACATATGGCAGTACCTTAAATTATCTATTCCCCCCTTTGCTCTAATTAGACATGTCTTTTTTAGCTTGAAGGCAGGGGCTTCATCAATCATGCTCGCAGCGCACAAACGAATCAATATTCACTCACCATTCCGCTGTTTGGGGTTTTTTTTGTGTTTATTATGAGCTGGATCTGAAAATCTGCCGTGGGCGTTAAGCCAGTAAGTGACTTGGTAGCGTTTTTTTTTTTTTCGTCGAAGCTTCTTCAGAGATGGATGTCCGTTTCCAGCTTTCCTTTGCCATTTGATGGTTACCAGGAAGCTACAGAAACGTCAAATGTAATAATTTTAACTTTAGCATTTCCCGACGAGATCGTGTAGGGTGGATTTGTATTTACTTTAAGGGGACGTTTCGCGTAGAGACAACTCAGAACTGACGAGAAATAATTTATTTGAATGGACGATATTAATAAAATCAGAATGACCTAGCCTCATTTTACATTACTCATATAATGAAATCCTAAAGTCTCGTTATATCGTCAAATTGAATGATGAGGGTAAATTGCGTCATAATGATTCGGCCGAAAAACATAACGATGATATAAACAGATTTTTTATGTTCAAATTTGAAATAAAGTGCCTATCATCCGATGTTACAGTTGTAATAATGGTATGATAATATAAAGATTAATTATTATGCAAAGAATGTTCACGTTCTAGAAGAATAAGCTGAAACAAGTTTAAACCATCTTTTTATTTGTTAGCCCATGCAAAAAACAGTCATAAATTTATTAACTCTCAGGTGAAGTAAATAAATATTTTTCTGGCACTTCAATATGAAAATAATTATAAAAACTTGTGGAATATTATCCTTCTATACTTTATTGTAGGTATAGAGAAAATTGAAAATAGTGCGAAGAATGTCCGATTTCATGTATGCAACATATAGTGACAGATAAAACTGTTTTTTGTTGTGATAGTAGTACATGAAAACAGTCTTATACAAGTAATGCATCCAGAAAGGTAGGTCCAGACTCAAAAGGTTAGACGTAAAAGCGAAAATAGACTTGGTATTAACATAAAACTTAAGAAGTAAATAAATATGTAAAGCATCTCACACTATGGAAATGAGATTAAAATGAAAATTTCTTATCGAGGAATAGAATTGACAGAGAATGCTTCTAACGAAGGGATATTTCGAATGCTTTGATATTGGATAAAATAAGCCAGGCATTAAGAATAAAGCATTATGGAGACCTGCCATACAAATTCATGGGTAAACAGGTACTGCTGTAGTTGATAAAAGGTATATGGTGAAAATAATTCTTACAAATTCACTAGAGGTGACGTTTTATAATAGGCTTGTTTAATATCTTCAACAGGTATCATAGTTGTTACATGGGCCCACTGAGCATGATGTGACCTCTATTTAGGCGTCCATACGTTATCATCCGGGGTCCTCTATGCCCTCAAATCATATTACATAGGCGCCCATAGGTTTAGAATGGGAATGGTATTTTTGCCTCAAAATTTATAGTCACAAGCGTTAACTTTGTTACCAGTGGCTGACCTCGATGGGGTGGCATAATACCATTGTTAGAGTTAGCCTGAATATGGGCCGCTCTACGCACGTGCGAGAAATCTTATTTTAAAAGTGTCCATAGGTTTAACATGGGAATAGGTTTTATGTGGTCAAGAGTGTTTAAGGGTCAAAAGTCTTTAGGGGACGAAAGCGTTTATACGGTTCAAAAATATATATTTGCAAGTTGTTTGTTTGGATCGTAACCAAACAGCGGGTGTTAAATAGTACTCAAAAAAGTGTGTTGGATAGTATCTAAAAATGTTAACACTACATTTCCCTTATGTTACCATAACTTTTTCAACATGGAAACAGCCTGTAACAAACACAAAGTTACCATTGCATATTCCCTTTGCACAATAAATAATTTTGTCCCCATAAATGTTTTCGTACCCATAAACACTTTTATTCCTATCAACACTTTTAACCACATAAACCCATTCCTATGTTAAGCCTACGGACCTCATTTTAAAAGGATATTCAATAAGTGCCTTGAGTGTCGCATATCAAGGTCAACTCTATTTCTATACAAGGCTATCATCAGTTTAAAATGGTCTTTCTTGCGATCTCTGAAACTTTTAAAACGATAACTTTGACATTTTTCATTGCCAGCGTAACACAAAAGTACAACTCAACTGAACAACAATTGTTTACATTCTTACTGAGCAAGAACAAAGTTATTAGCAAGTACTTGTCATCATTTTCAAAAACATGTTCGAACGTGATGCTTATTTTCTAAAGTCGCTGATAACTTTGCACGTAATATTTGTTTGGTTTTTTTTCGACTTTAAAGGTTATACCAACTCACCATCTGTAAATTAGATCAAGACATTATATTGTCTTGCATGTTATTTGAAATGGATTCTCATTTCATGTGCCTCAAGAACTAATTATGATGGTATCCATCATTTCTTATATCACATTTACCTGATAACTAACCGTAGAATGCACTTTGGAAGAACAATTTTATGCAACATAGTTGTCAGTTTGCCTCATTCTATCTTCACGCATGCGTATAAACATTCTATTTTGTTCTGGATAGGGCAAAAAGGGGGAGTTTCATTTTCTTCTCCTCTTTTCTGTCATAAAAATGTCCTAGGCAAGCAATATGAATATGCTTATTTATATTAAATTCATTTTTTTTTAAAAAAATAGACGCTAGTGGCACTAAACCATCATCCATTCTTTCGCTGTTGCGTATGGCTAAAAAATAAGATATGACAGATTTTGATGACTATACTGCCACTGAGATTTCATAATTCTTCGGTTTTGTTCTGCTCATTATCAACATCGTCTCCTCTGGACCAAAATATCAACGTAATGAGGTTTAATAGGCTGAATTTAAAATCTGTAAAAATAAAGCAATATTCTAATCGCATTTTGCTAACAAATGACTCCATAGAGCACGATTAAAACATAAAATCAAAATTACGCTGATTAAAAAAGAGAAATATATTCGGCCATTGTATTATACTCAGATTCATCTTATTTCATAAATAATTCTGAATCGTTTTGACAAGTTCTATGTTAGCTAGATATATTTCATAAACTACAGGCTTTATTAGAAGATTTTTCCGACAGTTCTATTATATTCGAAACTATTTTGCTTCTAACCAATTATTTACGAGCACTAAACGCCTTTCAAATATAATTGATTGGTTTGATCTCTTCTATTCATTTTTTAAATAAAACATTTTAAACAAAATAATATCAAGAGCTTCTTCAAAGGTGGGTCATGATTAAAGATCTTAACATGGTACGTGCATTTAGAGCAAAGGTTTTGCATTAACGTTTGACACTTGCCGTCAATTAAGTTAGAAACAGTTTGTCACAAAACCACTTGTGTTATGAATACATGGAATCTTGATGCTTTTCCTTCTTGGTCATTGCAGGTGAAAACCTAATCATCCGCACCACTGTAAATTCGTTCTGCTCTCATGTCATGTCCACATTTACTATAGATTATTGTGGATTCCCCAGTTGGCTGCAAATCACGGTAATTGCTATCAGTAGTAAGTACCTCATATGGATTATATTGTGTTTTGTGGACCTTTCTTAATTATTTTTAATGAAGCATTAACATTCTGAGTCACATCGCTACAATTTCTGCTGTGCGGCAGTTTATAGTGATGTCTACAAATGAGGTATCATGCCACAGGCATGTGGAGTCATATCCCTCTCAGTCACATTATCCTCACACCAGGCTGACCAGTCCAAACACTAACTTCTTAATGTTGAGGGCTAAGTGAAGCAGCTGCTAATATCATTTTTGTGAGTTTTTTGGTATGACTCGACCAGGATTCGAACTCCTACAGGTGGACGCTTTAACCACTAAAGTCACAAGAGCGGTATATAGATCATCTAAATATATACAAAATGGCTCTACTAAAAAGGAATTCATTTCAGAAGTAACAAAACAACATTACAGATCTGTAGAGTTTGTACGAAATGCAGTTTAAACCTCAGTTATAAATCAATGGACACATATACACATTCACGAATGGTATATATAATTTTGTTGATGGCAATAAATGCAGCTGAGGGAAGTAACCTAAATAATTAGCTTAAATGGTCTTTCCCAAACCAGCTAACTCACACCCGTTTGCATTTTAATCCTACACAAATAAAACCAGAGGCTGAACTCAATAAACTATATATGTTCATTATCTCATTATGTGTTCTGTTTACCCTAGAATACAAGTAAAATTCCTAACCGCTTTGCACGTTTCCTGATAAATCAAAGAAGTCATTCAATGATTATCGCCATTTGTTCAGCTTCTCTCACACCCACATCGGCTGACCCGAGACCAGAACCAACACTGACAGGGTGAGATGGCCGTAGTCTGTGAATGCCCAGAACCAACACTGACAGGGTGAGATGACAGTGATCTGTGAAGGCCCAGAACCAACACTAACAGGGTGAGATGGCAATGATCTGTGAAGGCCCAGAACCAACACTGACAGGGTGAGATGGCAATGATCTGTGAAGGCAAATGATTTAGACCATACTGACACAGTGTGCCGTAATGTTGAAACCGGACGGATTGAGAAAAAAAAAAACTGATATTACCTCCATCATCCCACCATCTACTCAAATGACCACTCAACATTTTCAATGATGCAAACGATCTGAATTTTGTATTTGTACAATTGGATATGCTAGATATTTTTTATTTATAAGGTCTAGTAATGACAATCTCTAGAATGCGTGAAAGCACGCTTTGTACTACTAACCTTCACAGTATTCGCCTCTGTTTGGAAGGATACTATCACTGCCACAACAATGCATTTGAAGCTTGAAAACGGCAACATGCTAAATTTTATACAATCTATTCTCTGCAACAGGTTTAGCGCAGAATGGGTAGATTTTGAGTATACTGATAAAGGAATGAATTTGATACTTGCAAAGACGGAGCACAGGGCCGAAGACGTTACAATGTAGCACCCAGCAAGCGTCACAAAGCATTTATAATGTCACAATGAAATGCATTTGAACAGCATTAGCTAGTCTGAATGATTATACTTCTTGTCTATTTGTAGGATTTGAAACTGCAATTAGAGAAGAAATGCAACATCTAGTCAATGTGCTGGTGTACTAATGACAGGAGAGGACGGATTAACCTTTAGCTGACCATGGGATCAACACAGCTAAGTGTCATCGATATATTTTGCAAGCGCATGAGCTGGTGACTGTGTACTCTATTAGATTGTTGCTATAGACCATTTCAGGGTTATGATCTCCCCTTGAAAACAC
>QKMX01144626.1:0-24001 GCA_003401595.1 Venustaconcha ellipsiformis
GACCAGATCTGCCAGCACATTAAGCAATGGCAAATCTGAGAATGCATTTTGCAGTTGGACTTGGCTTATTTGCTGGAATATGTTATGTTTGAGCACAAATTTACCCCGTTTCATTGTATAACAAGATATTTCCAATGGGTCAAATTACAATTTAAAAAAAAGAAAACTAAACCTAAATTAATGATAATAAGGAATAGTATGTGCTCACTCCACAAGTATTTTTATAAGATTATTCAATATGAAACAACACATGTATATTATGAATGAGCACAGACTGTGATATACAAATGCAATTGACTGGTTATTACCTGTATAACATAAATAAAATACTCAAAATGACAGCTATGATCAAATATATCAGTATCACTGAGCAAGTTTTCAATGTAACTCATAACTCACATCATAAAAGATTGTACAGTGATCTTTCTGGTAAAGATGGACAAACAAATGATCTATAATTTAAAATAAACCAAACAGTTGCAGTACATCTAAAGGATATCAACTCAGCTGAGTCTACTTATGAACCACAAATCGAGTATTAACTGATAGTTTTTTAAGATGCATCATATGATATTTAATATCACAACCAAGTCACTCAGTACAATCAACATTGATATGGTTTTAATGAATTTTTTCATGCAAGGGAACTGCAATTTTTTTCCATTCACAGGGCTGTTTATAAATTTGGCTTTTCCATCACCAGTCACAAAAGTTATGAAAGGATGGGGTCACACAGAAACCTTTGGCGGGTCAGATTCTGCATGACAAACTTGTCTAATTAAACTGTCTCCGACAGCAAGTGTCAGCAGTGAAATTTCATCTTGCTTTAGATTTAGTTATAAATTATACTAATTTTTCCTTTTTTATGTTTCAAAAAATTATATTTTTTTAAAATCTAGCTGAATAATGGTTATTATCTTTACTGAGTTGCATTGGACATTGCATGGTGATCTCTTGATAGATGGCTGCAAATTATACTGTACCTAAATGCAACACAAACATGCAAATTATCATGCACACACTGAATCAGATGTGAATGATTAGGCATGTAAAATACTGGGATTAAAGCATCAAACACAAATTATCATGCTTTCATGCCAAAAATGAATCTGATGCCCAAAAATCAGCAGTTAATTTCTGATAAAAAGGAAATCCATCAATAAAACTGCAAACATCCCCTGAAGTAATATTCTCATGTAAATTGATTTAGTAGTCACACTAGTGTCTTATAATCGATAATGGTATATTGAGGTTGATGATGCATCCTTTAGTGATAAAAACTAATGTCAGGATCTGAACTGATTAAGAGTTCTGTTCATCATATACTGAAAATAACTGCAAAATCAGAATATAGAGGATTTTATTGTTACCTTTAAATTTTCTGGGTAGAGAATTTTCACAAAATTATATCTGGCATGAATTTTTTTTATTTCAGTAGCAGGCAATAAAGTAAACAGCATGACGCCACAAAACTGTGTCCTCATGAAATCGACTGTCACTCCCAAAACCACAAAAATGTATCCTCATGAATAAGTCAGATTTTACAGTTTATCAAAGTAAATTACAATTAACTGTAAAAGTTTTAGACAATAACCTGACTTATGTACAAAGGACACACCATCATTATACATGCAATAATATAATTACAATATATCTTCCTGATGATGAGATACAATGCAAATATGAAACTAGCAGCTAGGAAAACACCATTAAGCAAGAAGTGTTCTATTAAGCAATAAAGTGTGCTGCTCTTGATACCAGAGAAAAGTAATAGTGCATTCTGTTAGTTGTGGTACAAGAGAATAAAGAGATGCAAGCTCGGATAGCCTACAAATGGCTCAAATTCCACACACAGCTTACATTAGATAGAGGAGCTGTCGATGTCATTGGTAAATTGCACAGCTCTATAGGACTAAGTTCTGGTACAATTGCAAAGTGATGTAAACTTGGAGATCCCTGGTCATCAGCATCCTCTCCTGCTTGTATTTCTCCTTGTTCACATTGGTCCTTGATACATTCCACATCATCAGTTTGTGATGGCATGATCAACTCCTCTACAATGGAGCTTCTAGCTTCCTGAGATTTAAGTTCTTTTTCCAGGCCCCTACTTCTTTCTGCTTGAAGAGTCTGTATTACATCATTCAAATATGATTCCTTCTCCTGAAGTTTGAAAATTACCTGTGATAGTTTTTTAATTTCAGTATTATGGCTTGTCTCAACATCATCAAGAATTTTGTTCCCATGCTGTAATTCACTCAATAGTCTTAGATTTTCTTGTTCCAGAGTCTCAATAGTTTTGTCCCTCTCTGCAGTTAACATTTCTTTCTCTAGTTCTGATGCAGTGTGGTCATGGCTTGCATCTCTGACCTTAGTCTCTAAATCAACAACCTGCTGCTTTAAAGATGTTATTTCTAATTCATAGCAGCCACTTTTATCTTCAAAAGCTAAAATTTGCTCCTGGTACCATGCATTTATAGATTCCTCTTGAGACAACTGCTCTTTTACTTGAGCCAATTCTGCCTTCATATTTTCAGATGTATCAGTATCATATGCATTTTTGCTAAGTTTTTCAGTCAACATTTCTATCTGTTTATCCTTATCTGCTTTGATTTCAAGAAGCTTTGAAAATTCTTGTTGTTGGGAAGACAACTCTTCACTGAGATGACCAAGTTCTTCTGTTTTCAATCTGACTGCTTCACTCATGGACATGAAATTAGACCGCAGTTGTTCATTCTCCTCAGTTACATCATTAAGATGCCTGTTTAATTTGAGCAATTTTAAATCTTTCTGACTTAGATCATTTTTTATTGATTCAATGTCATTCCTCATTTGGCTCCGTTCTGTATTCAACATTACATTTGTAGAGGACAGTTCCTGCAGATCTGAAACCAGTTTATCCTTTTCTTTCCATAGCTTTGACAGCTGTTCTTTTGTCTCACTAAATGCAAAAGAAGATTGCTGGAGTGTTTCTACGGACCTGGATATTTCCCTCTCTTTGTCTAGTAATATTTCTTTGAGAGTTATCTGTTCCTGAGCTGCATGTTCAATCTCTCTCCTAAGTTCATCTGTCTCTTTCCTGGCTCCTTCAAATAAAACTTCTAATTCTAATTTTTCCTTGCTCAACTGTTTATTGTTCGCACTTAGAAGGTCGTGTTCATCTTGAATTGACTTAAGAACAGCATCTTTCTGCTGAGTTGACTTCATGACTTTCTCAATCTCATTATCTTTCAAAGAAATAACATTCAAGTATTCTTCGTTATTCGACTGTAGTGAAGAAATATGATCATGAAGTTCTTTGATTTCTGCTTGTAACCTTGATATCATGCTGCCAGATTTGCCCTCTTCTGATATCTGCTCTTCAAGTTCTCTAATTCTGTCTTGCAGATCATTACCCTCCTGTTTTGCTTTGTCAAGACTGAGTCTGGTTTGTTCCAATTCTGAGTGAAAGAAATCTCTTTCTGATTGCAACTGTTCACTCAGTTTTCTGCTGTGACTTAATGACTCTTCAACATGATGATGGTCTTCAAACTGCTGTATATTGGACCCTAATGTCTTTACTTCATTTTCTGACAGTTCCTCATTCTCTCTATGAATCTCAGATCTCACTCTGTGCAACTCAAAATTTAAACTTTCAGTAGTTTTTTGATACATTGAGATTTCTTGGAGTCTTTGTTCCAGTTCACTGTTAACTCTATCAACTTCCATTCTGAGACTTTCAATGACTTTCTGGCTTTCTTGACACTCCATCTCCTTCTGCTCAAGTTCAGGTCTAAGATATGCTAATCCTGATATATTAATATTGTCAGATTCTTCTCTGTGGGAAAGTAGCATTTCACTATTGTTTACAGTCCACCTGAGATCCTCCAATTCTTTTTCTAATGTTTCAACATGGTACCTCAATTGATCATTACTATTTACTGCATCTACTAGAGCTTCTTCCTTATTCTGCAGCTCTCTTTCTAGCTCAGTTCTCAGTTCATCCATTTTTGTTATCTCAGTATCTTTGTGTTTGCAAAGCTGTTTCAAATTGGTGACATCTGCCATATGATTTTTTTTCTCCTGAAGTAGACCTTCTACACAAATATCAGCCTGACCACCATAGCTTGAGTCAAGACTGATAACTGACTCTTCCCTAACTTGATGAGATGCCATGAGAGAAGACATCTGTGCAGGTTGGACAAAATTTTCAGTGGAAAGGTCTTCTTTCTTCTTCTGATATTTCTGAAGCTCTATTTCTTCATGCAGTTGCTCAATTGTCTCATTTGCTTTGCAAGCATTTTGTAAAAGGGTATGTACTTCTGCCTGCAGAGCCTCAATCTCCTTTTTACTTTCAATAGCTAATGATTCATGAGCGGAACAAGCTTCATTCAGCTCCTTTTTCAACTGCATTATTTTAGCATCTCTTCCTTTACAAATCTTCTGAAGTTTTTTGTTTTCATTTAGAACTTTCTCCTGGTCTGCAAGATTATGTTCAGTTTGTTCTGATGATTGTGCTTGCACTAAAGAAAGTGAAAAGTCTCGTTCTTCAAGTTGCATCTGCAATTCCTGCACACATTTCTCAAGATGGTCAGCTTTATCTTTCCAAACCATAGCAAGACCTTTAGACTCCTCGAAACTTTGCTTCTGCTGATGTGATTCATAGTCAAACCCATTTTTCAAATGAATGATTTGCTTTTTCAAGGCTTCAATTTCCTCTTCTTTTTTGGCTAATAAGAGATTTGTAGACTGTAAAGTTCTTTCCATCTCCTCACATTTATCTACAAGTTCTTGCATCACTGTCCTATTTTGATCAGCACTTACTTCACTTGACTTTGATGTTTGTAAACTTTCCCTTAGAAAACATAACTCCTCCTCATAATTTTGTATAATTAGATCTTTGTTTAATTCTTTTTCTAATTTATTATGAAGACTCTTGATTTTTGCATCTTTTGCTTTATTTATTTTCAGCTGCTTCTTCAACTCTGATTCCATTTTTAATTGCTGTTGGGAGAAACTATCCTTTGTTAATTTCAATTCTGTTTTCTTTTCTTCAATTTCTGCAAACATCTGGGAAATATTCTGGCTTTGTTCATCAAAATTCTCCTCTAGTTTTTTATTAGATACGAAAGACTCATCCAACTGTGCTCTAAGTTCTTCACATATACTTAGCTCCTGTACTAGTTTCTCACTTATGTCTTTGAATCTTTCTTGAAGAATAAGTACTTCTGTATCTTTGTCTGCAATGGCTCGATTCTGTTCTTCAAACACTTCCTCCAGCTTCTTAACCTTTGCTTCTTTCCCCTTAAGAACTTTCTGCAGCTTGTTCAGATCACTGGATAATTGCTCTTTTTCATCTAAAACAGTGTTTAATTGTACATTAAGGATATCCAAATTCTTCTGCTTCTCATCCATCTGAATTCTCAAACTTCTGACCTCATCTGACAATCTTTCCTTCTCTTCAAGAAGTAAACATTTTTCTTGTTCTAGAGCCTCAATTTTACTATGGTTTTCATGAACATTCTTTTGTAAATCATTGATCAGCATTTCCTTTTGATCAATCAGCGATTGGTATGAGTCAATTTCACTCCTCAATGAATTGTATCTTTCTCTCCATTCTTCACATTCAAGCTCAGCTGCTTTGATTTGAGCTCTTACTTGAGATTCTTCTTCATGAAGGTAAGACAATTTAGATGATAAATCTTTAATTCTTTCTTGAAGTATCACGTTACTAGTTTCCTTTTCAGATAGTAATTTCTCTTGTTCATGAACTCTTTCTTCACATTGTTTAACTTTAGCATCTTTGCCTTTTAGAAGCATCTGTAACTTTTTCATCTCCAATGCCATTTGTGTGTTTTCACTTAAAGATTCATCTAGTTTTGCAGATATTTCATCAAGAGACTCTTTGTAAGCATCACTTTCTTCAAAAGCTGATGACCTGCTTGATTCTTTCTCTTGCTGAAGAGTTTCAAGTTCAAGTCTTAGATCTGAAATTTCTTCTGAATAAAGCCCAACTTTTGTCATCAGGTCTGTCAGCCGTTCTTGAAGAATAAGTCTATCTGCCTCCTTGACTGACAACAACTTCTCTTGCTCTGACACAACTTCTTCATACCTTTTGGCCTTTGCTTCTTTACCTTTGATAAGCTTTTTAAGTTTCTTAATTTCTTTCAAAAATTTGTCATTCGCTGAGCTTAATGCGGAACATTTTGATTTCACCATTTCTAACTCATGCAACTCATCAAATTCTCCTGGCATGTCTAGAATTCTACTGTCTTCTGTAGCAGTAGAAACCTCATCCTCAAGTTTTGAAGATATGCTCTCAAAGGATTCTTCCAGTTTTGATGATCTAATGTCAAAAGAAACTTCCTCTGTTCCTTTCATAGGTTCTGTTACAGTAAGCGTTCCCTGCTGATGAAGAAGATAATTAAGCTTATCATATTCATTGCTTGCACTTTTTAATTCGTCTTCAAAACAACTTTTCTCTTTTGAAAGAATTTCATTCATATGTTTTTGCTCCTTTAAATCTTCATTTAAGAGACATATTTTATAATCTTTTTCATTTATATATATTTCTAACTTATTTATACATACCTCTGCCGTAAGGCATCTTTTTCTCCATTCTTCAGCTGCTGATTTTGCTTCTTCCAATAAGAGCCTCATCTCCTTTGCAGATTCTTCATACTCTTCCACTCTGCTACAAAGGTCATGGCATCTGGTCTGAAGGATGACAATATCTGTTTCTTTTTCAGCAACAAGATTTTCCATTTCTAACACCATTTCCTCACACTTTCGCACCTTAGTTTCTTTTCCTTTCTTCACCTTTTGAAGTTTTATAATTTCAGTTGACAATCGACCTTTTTCTTTGTTACCACCATCCTCTGAGGATGAGTATCCTTTTAACATGCTTTTTAATTCCTCTATCTCTTGTTCTTTGCCTTCAATAATTAGCTCTTTCTCTGATAGTCGACTATCAAACTCTGAAGTTATCTTCAGAAGTTTAGCTTCTTTGCCTTTCAAGACCTTTTGTAATTTCTTAATTTCCTGTTGTTGCTTTGAATATTCAGTTGCTAGTCTATTATGTTCATCAATGGATGCATTCAAATTAGTACCTGTTGAATAATTTTCACCAGGAAGTGGTCCCATTTCTGACAGAGACATCTGTTGCTCTGCAGTGAGAGATTTTTCATTTGTTTCTCTAATTTCCATCTGTAACTGCAGACTCTTCATTTCCTCTTCCTTGTTGTAGTATGCCATTTGCCAATATTCCATTTCCTTCTCAAGCTGTGCATGTATTGATAGCAAATTTTCATTAGGGTGTAAATAATCTTTACTTTCTCCTAGAGTGAGTAATTCAGCTTCTTTATCTTCGACAATCTTGCAAAGGCTTTCAATCTGTTTGTCCTTTTCAAGACACTTATATTCTAGGTCTTTGTTAGACACCTCGAGATTTTCATACTCTGATTTTAAAAATTCATGAGCAATTTCAATCTGTTCCAGTTTGTTACGAAGAATTCCAACCTTTTCCTGTAATTCATTGCACTGACTTTTGAAACTGTCTTTTTCTTGTTCAAGTTTCTTGCTCTTTGCATCTTTGCCCTTGCTAACCTTTGTCAGTTTCCTAATGTCATCCTTGAGCTTTTTAATGACTACCTCGTTTTCCGAGATTTCTTCCCTATGGAGGTCTGCTTCCATAGATTCATCTTTGCTCACTGATAAAGTATCATCTTTATTTATGTAAAGATCAGATTTGAAAGGATTAAAAGCAGGAGAGTCCTCTTGCAGTACAGGAGTTGACATTCTAACCATGAGCTCTTCCTCTGGATGAACTGTATCAACTGAATCAAATGAGTACTGTATACTTGGTTGTCTAATATCACCAGTTTGATTCATTTGCATTTTAATGTCCAATGATTCAGCCTCTTTTTCCTCATACAAGTCCTTCCATCTCTTGACCTCCTCTTTAAGTTGCAAGATAATAGAGTCTGAGTTAGGCAATGCACCAAGAAACCTTTCATTCTGAAGACTTTCAAACTGCTGATTCAAATAGTTTATTTGCCTTTCTTTCTCCTCAAAATCAGTTTGTGTGGTTGTTATTTGTATATTTAATTTAACTATATCTTCACTTAACTTTGCTTTCTCTTCCTGCAACACTGAGAGTTGGAAGTTTAAATCCTTTCTCTCGTTCTTCAATGTATTTATTTCTGTTGCCATTTGATGATTGTCTTCTTCAATGCCAATTAAAGAATTCAAGCTACTTTGCAATTCTTCTTTAAGATTATCTAAACTTTGTTGCAATGATTCATTTTCTGTTTTAAGGACTTCTAATTCCTTCTCTCTTTCCTGCTCAGCATCCTTTGAATTGGCAGCACTGAAAAGTATATTTTGAAAACTTGTTTCCTTTTCTTTCAAGCACTGTTTAGTAAATTCTAGATCTCTATTCATTTCAACATTGTGAGACTTTAACTGCTCTATACTTTCATTAAAGTGCTGAAGTTTATTATTCTGGTTTTCAATTATCTTCTGCAGTTGACTCACTTGCTCATTACAAGTTGACTGCAGGACCTGATGTTCACTCTCTTCAACTTTTAATGCAGCTTCTAATCTGTGGTTTGTTTCTGTGAGAGTGTCTATTTTTTGTTGTAATCCTTCAGATTGAGTCAAAGCAGCTGAATGCATTTGTTCCAACTCAATTTGTCTCTGTTCTAACTTAGAATTTATGTCTTTCAAATACTTCTCCTGCTCTTCTTTTATATGTGACTCTGTCTGCAGTTTTTCAATTGAGGTTCTGATGGCAAGAATCTCTTGTTTGTGATTGTTCCTTTCTTCTTCTATTTTGCTGAACAGCAATGTTAGCTCAGCTTTCATTGAAACAAGGTGTTGGTCTTTTTCATCTATTTCTGATGACAGCACAGATATTTGAGTACACTGGGAAGCTATTTTTGTGGCAAGCTTTTCTGATGAACCCTGTTCCTCACTAAGCTGTCCCAGTAATGAGTCCTTCTCACTTGTGACCATGTTAAGCTGTTGCTCAGTGGTTTGCAACATGCTTTCAATAGCTTCTTTTGTTTTTTCCATATTTTCATAGGCTGTCCTTAATTTCATTAAGTTCTTTGTCACCAAGTCCAATTCACTTTCCAAATTATGTTTCACATATATCTCATTGTTAAGATCCTTTTGAAAACATGCTAATGTTTCTGATACCAAAGTAAGTTCTTTGCTCATATTCTGTTTTTCTCGTAATATCTCTTCATATTTTTGGGAAAGATCTTGAATATCATGTTCCAATTTACTTTTCTCTGATGAAAGTTCCTCAACCTGTTTCTCACTCTCCTGAAGAAATTTCTCTAATGTCTCATTGCTCTGTACAAAGTTACCTAAACCCTCTGTCAAATGTGAAACCCTCTCTTCAAGTTCTGACTTCAAGTCCTCGATATCATTAAGTCTTGCCTGCATCTCACTCTTCTCTGATGCACGGGAAGCATGTTCTTTTGCCAATTCTGAGTACTTCTGAGTTAAATCTTCAAATTTCCCTATAGTTTCAACATTTCTGCCTTCCAGCTCCTGTCTTTTATTTCTTTCAATTTCAAGCTGATTTTGGGCAGTTCTTAATTCCTCCTGTAAAAATGTGTTCTCTGTTTTAACCTCAAGCAAAATATTTTCAGAAAAATTTACTTGTTTTGTCAAATTCTCATAAAATAATTCTTTTTCTTCAAGAAGGGCATTCAATTTATTAAGTTCACTTTGCATGCTTTCAGACTTAAGAGTAAATATTTCATCAGAATCACACTTCTCTTTCATAGTTCTCTTGCACTGAGCCTCAGCAGCATGCAAACATTGTGAAACAGAAATCAACTCACTTTCCTTTTCTCTCAATCTTTCCTCAAACAAATTGAGCCTGGATAAAAGAGCTTCACATTCTTCATTCAATTTTGAATTTTGTTTAACAGTCTCTGCCAAAGATTTCAATTTATCCTCCGATGTTTTTGATACAGTATCAAGTGTTTTTTGTTTTTCTTTAAGTTCTAAGCTCAAAGCATGGAAGTCTTTCTCCAGTTTCTGGTGCTTCAGTTTTAAGGATGAGAGAGCTGACTGATAAGACAGGGCTTGGCTTGCTGCTTCTTGTAAGGAGTCCAAAACTGCTGCCATCTGTTCTTCTTTGCTCTCCATCTGTTTTGATAACTTGTCCTGATGCAAGCTCATCTTACTTCTCAAATCTTTCAGCAGTGCCCCTTTTTCAGCAATTGCTATGTTCATTGATGTTAGCCTTTCTGAGATGTTTAACTGTGGCAATTTCTCCTGAATGAAGATATCTATTGATGCTGAAATTTCATATACAACTCTCTGGAAAGAGTCCACCTCCTCCTGTAAATGACGTTTATCTGTAAGCAATGTCTGAATCTCTGTCTGAAGGGTTTTATTTTGTCTACATGTATCCTCATATAAAACTGATGTCTCATGTAATTTTGATACAGTGGAGTTGAACATATCCTCCAAATCTTTCAAAGATTTTTTTGACTGTGTAATATCTATCGTCTGTCTATTATAATCTTGTCTAAGTTCTTTCATCTTCTCTGCTTCTTCTGTGTAATGTTGTTCATAATCTTCAACTTTCTCATTCAGTTGGGTGTTTCTTTGCTGAAGCTCTGTTATTCTGGAATTCATCAGCAACTCTGTATTTTGAAGTTTTGACATTAATTTACTCTTCTCCTCAAGTAATATATTCACATCTGCCTTTACTTTATTTAGTGACTTTTCTAACTCAATATTTTCTTTACTGTGGTTTGCCCTTTCCTCATCTAAAAGCACAATATCCTGCAGAAGACATTTTACTCTACACTCAGCAGTACTAAGCTTTAATTCCACTTCCTTCTTTTGCAAAAACAGTAAAGATGTATGTGACTCTGCTGAAACAAATTTATTTTGAGATTCAGAAATTTCTCCTAACAGAATCTGTATCTGCACCTCCTTGTTAGATACTTGTCTTCCTAGTTCTTTATTAACTTCCTTTGTAAGAGATATAATTTCAACTAGTTCTTCAATTTTTTCATCCTTTCTTGCACTGGCTTCTTGTAATTCTGATTTTTCAGCTTCTAGCCTTGCAATTACAGCTTTGTTGTTAACTGAAAAACACTCACTGTCCTCCAACTGTTGTTCAAGTTCCTTAACCTGCTGGCTTAATGACTTATTATCTTTCTCAAGCTGCATATTTTGTTCTTGAGCACTATTTAATTCTGCTTTCAAGCTTTTTACTTCTGAAGAAAGGAATTCTACTGAAGATGTTGACTTATTCAAATCATTTAAAATCCTTTCCAATGTCTCTTTTTTCTCTGCTAAATCTAACTCTGCCCTTTTCAATTCATCTATGAGACTATCTTTCAACTGTTCAAAATGTTCAACTGCTATGCCTCTTTCCTTCGAAATGCTTTCTTCAGATGACAGTTTTAACAACAAGTCCTGTTTCTCCAAGGTTAATACTTCTATATCTTTTACTCTGCTTCCCACTTCTTTCTCCATTTTGTGACACTTCTCTTCCAAATTATCTACTTGACTCTCAAAAGTGTAAACTTGTTTCTGAAGGTAATCAGCAATAGTTTCAGTCTCTTGTTGCTTTCCTTCCAAGTATTTAATCCTTTCTTCCAGCTCTATTCGAGCAGCTTCAGTATTCTCTAAGTTCGACCCAGTTGTGTTCAGTTCAGATTCCAACTCTTCCCTCTGAGAATTTCCTATCTCAATTTGTGTCACAAGATCAGTGATACTGTTTGATAATGTCTCTATCTTCCAATCTCTTTCCTCCTTCACCTTTTCCATATTGGCCTCAACCTCCTGGATCTGGTTCATTAGATTACTTATTTGATCCTCCTTTTCTGTTTGCTGCTCCTGAATCTCAGCAACATGATTTTCTGCATCTTCCTTCTCCTTCATAGCATTTGATAGTTTTTCCATCACTTTATGCATTTCTTCAACAAGTTCTTCACATTTTCTACTCAAAGAAGAGACCTTCTCACTCATATCTTTTATTTCTGTCCACTGTGTAGAAACTTTACTTTGAAGCTCATTGATAAATTCCTCTTTCTCTTCAACCCTCTTTTCTGTACATGACAGCTGCTTTTTAAAATCCTCAAGTTTTTTATTTTGTTCACTTATGTTTTGAGTAAATTCTTCATTCTTCTTGGTTGCATTGGCAAGTTTGTCTGCAGAATCTAATAATTCACCCTGTTTTTCTTCAAGCTTGTTTTGCAGGTCGGTAAGCTGACCATTCAGATTAGTGTTTTCATCTAATGCTGTAGTGAGAATTCTTCTTGTTTCTCCAAGTTTGAAAGTCAACTCTTCAATCTCACTATTGAACTGTTGTGCAATTTCTTTCTTCTCATTTTCCAGAATGGTAACTTTTTCAGTCAAATCACAGATTTCATCCTCTTTTTCATCTATTCTCTGGTTTATATTTTTTATTCCTAAAGATAATTCTTCCTTGTCCTGTAATGCTGAGTGGAGCAGTGCTTGTAAACCTGTGTTGTCCTCTACACTGGCTTTAAGCTTTGCAACAAGATCCCTCTTTTCCTCAAACATTTCACTCTGTAGTCTCTCTGCCACTTCATTTCTTTCATACATTGCCTTTTCCAATGATGTTACCTTTGAAATAGATGACATAACTTCTGAATTCAGGGTTGTTATTTCATTATTCTTCAAAGCTATGGAAGACTGCAGTTCTTCAATGATTGCTTCTTTGTCCTTTTTATCAACCAATATCGCTTCTTTTTCTTTACAAATGTGATCAAGATTTTCTTCAAATTTCTTTAAGTCAATTTGAAGACCAACAATGATGCCTTGAAGACTATCATTGTACTTCTCAGCATTTGAAACACAAGACTGGAGAAAAGTGATAGTTTTTATCTTATGCTGAATAGTATTCTCCATTACAGACTTCTGTTTTAATAAAAATTCATGATCTTTCTGAAAGCTTTCTAAGCAAACACTTTTCTTTGTTAAATTGTCTTTCAGTAACAGAAGATCTGCCTGTAACTGTTCACATTCCAGGAATTTTGTGGAAAACTGATTCTCCACTTGTTGTGCCTTTTCTTCTGCCTTGGCCATCTGCTCCCCCAATGAAACCAGTGATGACTTTAAGAGCTCTAAGGACATCTCTAAATGTGCTACCATTTCTTCTTTTTCCACTAACTGTCTCTGAATCTCTTGCATATTTTGTTTCATACTAGTGATATGTCTTTCTTTTTCCAAAAGTTCATTTTCACTTTCCTGCAATAATTGATCTCTACTTTCAAGCTTTGAAATCATCATTTCCTTCTCATTATTACTTGAGGACACTGTGTCTTCAAGGATTTTAGTTTGCAGATTCTTCTCTTCCAAGTTATGGGATAATTGATCAATTCTTTTCACCATTTCCTGTTGATTTTGTTTTAAAATTGAAATCTGATTGTTCTTAAAAGAAATGTCTGCTTCTTTATCTTGAATTACCTCTTTTGTTTTTTTTAGATCTTCCTGTAGTAGTTGTTTTTCTTGGATTAGTGTTTCCATCTGATGAAGCAGATCTGCTTCTCTTCTTTCTTGGCTAGTTGTGTCCTTTATCAAATTCTCATTTGCCTCCCTAAATTCTGATAACTGCAATCTCAAATCCTGTATATTAATTGAGGATGTTTGTAGCTGTCCCTCTATTATTTTGATGGTGTTTCTATTGTCTTCATTTTCTTTTTGCATATTAAGATTAGCATGATTCAGGTCTGCAATTTGTATATGTGCTACCTCCAATTCTTTCTGAACCAAACTCTTTTGATTTTTAATGTTATGAAGCTCTTCTTCTATGGAATACTTCAGCTCTGATATTTCTCTTTCAGAAACTTTGATAATACCTATCTGCAATAACAGACTCTCAAGCTCCTCACTCCTTCTCTCCGACTCTGAGGTGAGACCATCTATCATGGACTGTTGTCTACCAACACAGTCTTTTAAATTATTATTTTCATCTTTCAAATATGCCTGGTCTAACAAAATCTGTTCTTTTTCCTGTCTGAGATTTGTAGCCAACTCACTCAAGCTGGCTACTTCTTTCTTTAATTCATCATTATCCATCTGTAACTGCACTGTTGAATTTTGTAATAAGGAAACAGATGTGTGAAGTGAATGAATTTCTTCAATCTGTTCATCACAGAGCTCCTTTTGATTCTTTAGTTCCTGGTCTAAAAGGTAGCATTGTTCATTTTGTTTTTCCATCTCCTTAGCTTTTGTGTCCTGGGATGCCTTAAGTTCATTAATAATTTGGTTTAATTCCTGAATCTCATTTGTTTTGGACTTCAATAAAACCACTTTTTCTGAATTACTTTGTCTAAACTTTTCAAGATCATCTATCTTCAATTCCAACTGCTCATTTTTATTGGCCAATTCCTGATGAAATTCTAGAATTTCAGCCTCTTTGGTATTCAATGAATATTTTAATTCTTCTATAGTATTCTCCAAGTTTCTATTGTCATCCATCATTCTCAATATCTTCCCTTGTAGTTCTTCAATCAAAGATTCATACTGAATCAATTTTTCCTTTAATAATGTCATATTTTCATTTTGCTCTAAATTTTTCTTTGAAGTTTCTGAAAACCTCCTATGTAGTTCTTCAAGACTTTGTGAAGAGGCCTGTAAATTGTGTGTCATATTTTTAATACTGTCTTCTTTCTCATCCAAATGTTGCTTTAGAGTATCTAATTCATTCTGTAATGAGGATTTGCAAGCTTCCATCTTTTTCACGTCCTCACTTAATAACTGGATAGTCTCCTTGGCTGCCTCTAAAGCATGAAGCTCTTGAGATAGTTTCTTTTGGGTTGCATTATATTTGCTACTAATTAGTCTAATTTCACTACCAATGGACAAGCTCTCTGTTAACTTTTCCTCCATACAAGTGGATAACATTTCAATCTGAGCAACCTTGTCTGATAGCATTTCATATAAATTGTCCATTTTTAGCTGAAAGTCAAGTAACTGACATTTCTGATCCTGTATTAGATTCTCTTGTGTCTGCTTCACACTGAACAGCTCTCTAATTGCATCTGCCAAATTTTCTTTCTCAGTGGAAAGTTTCTCATTTGATCTTGCCAAATTTTCCCGTTCTTTCATCATTTCACCTAGTTCTTCCTCTTTACTCTCCCTTATGTGTTCTATTTCAAGAACATAGGATTTAAGATTCTTAAGTTCAGCATCCCTGTCATCACATGTTGTGGTTAAATCTTTTTGATACTGTTCCATCTGCAACAGTTGTTCTTTCAACTGTCTCACCTCACATGCTGTAGAATCTACTAACTTTAACATGGTCTCATTTTTTGTCTGCAATTCCATTATTAACACTGATTTGGACTGAATTACATCTTCTTTTTTATTAGCACTAATTTCCATTTGGCAGCATTTTGCTTCCAAATCTTGCAATTTTGTCTTAAGACTGTTGATATTTTCAATATTTTCTCTCAAATCATCTTCAAGCTCTTGTATTATCTTGACCTTTTTTTCTAAAGTTTCTTCTTTGTCCCTCAGCAATTTAGAATGAGTTACCTGTTCTAACTCAAGTGAGGACTGATAGTCATCTATCAAGGAATTCATCTGTACCACAGCAGCTTCTTTAGCTTTCAGAGCTACTGTAGCCTCATTAAACTGAGCCTGCATTGAAGAAAGCTTATCTGTTACATCAGCAATCTGACTTTGCAAATTGGCTTTTGTTTCATCAAGTTGTTGCAATGCACTAACTTTTCCCACAACCTCTTCTTTTAAATGTGAGATAGTCTTATCAAGATCATGTCTCAACTGTTCAGCAATAGACTCTTTTTCTTGGATAGTAGCCTTTGATGACTGCAGTTCTGTTTGCAGATTTGACAATTCATTAGTCAGATCTTGTTTCTTCTCAGTCAACTGTTTGATAACATCACATGACTCCTTAAGTTCTGCATTCATGGAAGTAATCTTCTGCTCAAATGTTTTAATATTATTTTCCATTTCCTGCTCTAAATAATTTATTTTCTGCTCTTGCTCACTGATGATTCTGTCTTTCTTCCCCTCTGCTTTCTTCAAACATTCAATATTCATTTCCAACTGCCTCAGCAGATCATCTTTGTTGTCCACTGCTCCAATCAGCCCATCATAGCTTCTTTGTATTTCTTCAACTTCCTTTGTCAATTGACTCACATTTTCTTGAAAACTTTCCAGTGTCTTCTCTTTACATATGATTTCATGAGTCAATTCCTCAATCTCGAAATCCTTTGCTTCCATTTCTTTTTTATTCTGATTTAGTCTTTCATTAAGGGTCTCTTTAAGGTTCAGTAAATCTCTTGTTTTTCCAGTCAACTCATTTATAATTTCATCTCTGCAAATAATTTGTTCTTCAACTGACTTGGTAAGCTGTTCTAGTGTTTTGTCCTTATCTATAACTACTCTAGCTCCTTCCTCTTGTGTCATTTTTATCATATGAACCAACCTCTCAGTTTCAAGAGTTTTCTCACTGATGGCATATTCCATTGACGATACTTTCTTTTCTGCCTCTTCCACTGCACTGACAAGTTCACCTTGCAGTACGTTTCTAGCTGCCTCTAATTCTGCATTC
This sequence comes from Venustaconcha ellipsiformis, assembly GCA_003401595.1. Classification (NCBI taxonomy): domain Eukaryota; kingdom Metazoa; phylum Mollusca; class Bivalvia; order Unionida; family Unionidae; genus Venustaconcha; species Venustaconcha ellipsiformis. Next base: position 16,565 of record QKMX01144626.1, read on the forward strand.
TTTTCCTCTAAATTTTCAACCTTTTGCAACAGATGTGTGCATTTCTCTTGCAAAGAAGAGTTAGTATTATTCATCATATTTACAGTTTCTCTCAAATGCAAAATTTCCAAATCTTTTGACTCTATCTGATTACTCTGAAGCCTGAATTTTTCCTCGAGTTCTTCAATACCTGCATTTAGGGTTGACAAAGCCTCTTCCATTTCTTTTATTTTATTATCAGACTCTGTTTTTGCTAATGTAAGAGAATCTCTGATGATCTCTAATTCATTTTCTTTCATTTCCTTTTCCATCTTTAATTCAGCTATAAGATTTTGTAGGGATGCAACTTCTGCTCCTTTTTCTTTGATGAGCCTCTGGTTTTCAGTTGTCACATCAATGTTCCTATTCAATGCTTCTTTTAAATTGTCACTGATCTCTTGAATAAGGGAATCTTTATCTTTTATAGTGGAAACATGTTCTGCCAACTGATTTTGTAAAGTATTTAATTTTGTTGACATGTCATTGTTGGCTTTGGAAATCTCTACAACTATATCTTCCAAATGATGGACAGTCTTGGCCTTCTCTGTAAGTTTTACCCCAAGATCATCCTTGGTCTGCTGAAACTCCTCTTTTAACTTTGCATTTGCAAGCTCTAAGTCATCTAATGAGCTAGTCAAGTCTTTGTTACTATTGCAAAGTTCCTCCACTCTGTGTTGAAGCTGAAACATAACTTCTTCCTTCAACTCCACCTTCTGCAATAAAGTGTGTTGCGCTACTATTAATTCCTCTTTCTCTTCATTTATAGCAGACAGGGACTCTGTAATCTTTTCTAAGCTTTCATTTGCCTTCTTTAGCTGATGTGTCAATTTATCTCTTTCCTGCTGCAGGTCAAGAATGAATTTCTCATTGTGAGAAAGCCTGTCAGTCAGCATCTGTTCTCGATTCTTGTAATTTTGTACATCCAGTTCCAATTGCTGTATAATTTCAGTATTCTTTTGAGAATCCTCCTGCATAATCTTAATTTCATTTTCAAGCTGTGATATTATATGTTTTTTTTCTGTAATGATATTTTCAGAGTGGTTCCTTTCCTCTTTGAGTTTAAAAAGCTCTGTCTGCAGGTCAGTTACTAACTCCTCTCTCTTACATAAGGTTTCTGACATTTCAGCTTCCACCATTTTAGATTTTGTAGCAAGATTATTTATTTCAACCATCAAATTAGAACATTCTTCCTCAAGTGCTTTGTTTGCCTCATGTAACCTGTTTACAGCTACATCTTTCTCAGTTAATACTTCTATTAAAGCATTTTTTTCTGATTGAGCATCGGCAAGTTTTGAGGTAATTTCTTCAAGACAAGAGCAAATATTCACATTTTCTTGTTGGAGTAATTTATTTTTATTCTCGTTTTCTTCCAACCTGGCCTCTAAGCTTGCTATTTCTTCATCTCTTCTGGCTGCAGCAATCTGGTCCTCCTTGTTTCTTGTTTCAAAAAAATTATTTAACTTGTTGATATCTTGGACCTTATCTTCAATGGATTTCTTCAACTGTAAATTTTCTTCACCCAGTGCCTTATTATTTTGTGTCATATGTAATACTGATTCTTCAAGGTTACTTTTCATATGTACAAATTCCTCCCTGAGTATAGCATTGGATTCTTTCTGTTCTAAACATCCCATTTTTAAATATTCAATACTTTCCCTTAAACTAGATACTTCTATTTTAAGTCCATTACATTCTCTTTCATGTTCGTAGCACTTTGATGTCTTTTCACTTAAACTGTTTTCAGTTTCTACCAATATTTTCCTCAGTTTATTGTTCTCCTCTTCTAACAGCTTTGCCTTCTCTAACTGGTCATAAAGTTGTTGCTCTAACATCTGAAGAAAACTCTCTTTTTCATGCAAAACTGTTCCTTGTTGAGCACATTCATCCTTATAATTCTCTATTTCTGTCCTTTGTTGAGTACATTCTTTTTGAAGAGTTTCCATTTCTGTTTGTAGTAGACAGCATTCTTTCTTAAACTTTTCTACCTCACATTCTCTTGTATCAACATTTTGGGTTAGCTTCTCCACCTGCTTAGTAGTGTCATCCTGTGTTTGTTTCAACATAGAGAAATCAGACTGTATGATTGCTAAATCATTCTGCAATTTATTTTTTTCAAGAACTTCTATTTCCCTAGACTTTTCTAATTCTTGCAGGGCATTCTCCATCTCCTGTACCCTTCTTTGGCAATCTGTTTGACAATCTTCAAAAGTTCTACATAATTTTTCTATCTCTGCGGATTTTTGTTGTATAACACATTCTGAGACAGAAAGTTTTACAGCAGTTTCATCAAGTACCTTCTCTAAATCCATTTGAAGTTTCTGGTTTTTGGCTTCCAGTTCTTCGCTTTCTGTTTTCATCTGTTTCATCTTCTCATTTAATTCCAAAAGTTGTGTATCCAAAAAAGAGTTTTTTATGGTCACCTCTTCAAGAGCCATATTTGACTTGTGTAATTCACAGTATTTCAATTCAAGCATTTGTTTAATGAGTTTCAACTCTGATTCAACAGACAAAGCTGATTCTTGAAGGACTGATACAGACTCACTCAGGCAGCTAATCTGCAGTTGACAGTCTGAAATTCTATTGTCCTTGATCCTAATTTCTGCTTCACTCTGCTGCTGAATATCTTCTAAACAAGATTTCACTTTCTGAATTTCATTGTCCTTGGCAGAACATACATTTTTCAACTCCTCATTTTCATGTGTAAGCTGTTTTATTTTCTCTGCCTGCTCATCAATGGTCTTTGTACACTCCACCAAATGGACTGTCATGCTTTCCCTCTGCACAGCAATCTCTTCACTCAACTGATATTTGTCTGTATCCTTTTCCTGAACCATTTGAGCAAATGCTCTTCTCAAGTCATCCACTTCTGACTGTAAAGTATAAATCTGCTCAGATTTATCAGAAAGAAAATCCTTAAGGCTGTCAATTTCTTTCATACTTTGTATTCTTTGATCAGAAAATTCACTGTCTTTCAAATCAACTGAAATCTTTAGTTGACTGATTTCAGACTTCTTTTTTTCAATATTTAATAAATATTCCTTTAAAGTAGATGTCAATTCCTGCTCTTTCTCTTGCATTGTCTGGCATTTCTTCTTAGAATCTTCTAAATTACATGAAAGGTCAGCTACTTTCTCTTCTGATTCTGAAAACTTAAGTCTCATTTCATTCAGTTCTTCCGTAAAGGTTTCAGCAAGGTAAGCCTTCTCAGCCAATTGTTCTTTAAGCAATTCTGTTTGTGAAATACATGACTTCCTCTCACTTTCAGCTTTTTCTAGTTCAGATAATACATTTTGGCTATGCCTTTCTTGGTCATTTAACTTATTTAAAAGACTATCCCTCTCTGTAAAAATTTCTTGAATGTCTGACTCTAGTTTTGAAATAATTTTATTTAAATTTTCTTTTTCTTCTTTCAGCTTTTCACATGACAACTCTGCATTTAACTTTTCATCTTTAAGCATCTTACAGGAGGCATCTGCAGTCTGACATGCAAGAGAAATTTTGTTAATGTCATGCTTCAGTGACTGAATCATGCCATCTTTAATGACATGTTCATCATGCAAGCTAGAACACTGAGACTTTGCATGCTGGAGCTCAGTTTTCACAGAGTCCAATTCAGACTTCTGAAACTCAAGCATTTTATTCAGGCTAACAATTTGCTGAGACAAAGACAACACTTCCTGATGCTTCTCTAAAAGAAGCTGTTCACATTCTACTTTCTGCACACTTACATGTTCAAACTGAAATTTGGCTTCAGAGAGAGAACTATGAAGAACAGATAGCTCTGCATGCTTGGACTTACATTCATGCTTCAATTCACTAACCTGTGCAACAAGGTCCCTCTGCTCTGCCTCAAACTGAGAAACCTTCTGCCAAGAATCTGCCAGCTCCTTTCTTGCAACCTCTTGTTCACTTACAGCATCGTCAAGACTCCTTTGTAAATTGGCACAATAAGTTTCCATTTTAGTCAGTTCACTAATTTTCTCATTAAGGGATTCTTGCAACTCTCTGGAATTACAATGGCTTTCATCTCTCTCCTTTGAAACACTATGTAACTTTTCACTTAGTCCTTGTATCTCATCATCTTTTTTGCTGATGCTCTCTTGCATCAATGAAATGTTATTTTTAAGCTCTGTTATCAACTGCAAATTTTCTAAATCTCTCTTCTCAACAACTGAACATTTTTCACTATAGGATTTAACCTGTTCCATTAGACTCTGAATTTGTTCATCCTTTTGTTTACTGGAATCTGAGCTCTTTTCCAGTGCAAAGTTTGCATTTTTCACCAGCACATTCAAGGAAGAAATTTCTTCCAAGAGTTTCTCATTTTCTGCTAACATATTTGAAACTTTACTCTCTTTTTCACTTAGATGCATCTTGAGATTATCAATCTGAGATGTGTATTCCAAGATCTTTGTTTTCATAGTCTTAGCATCTTCTGTCAGGGACTGAACAGCACCACTTTTTTCTAACTCACTCTGTTTCAGTTCATTCTGTACTAGCTCCAACTGTAAATTCAAAGTTTCAGTCCTGCTTTCTTTTTCTATCACTGAAGAATTCAATCTTTCAACATCATTTTGAAGAGACTGAATCATCTGGTCCTTTAATAAACACTCTTGAGAAAGTATATCCAGATTTTGTGTCAGAGTAACGAATGCTATGTTTTTTTCTTCAAGGTGACTTTGCAAGGAAACACTCTCTTGCTGAAAACCATTAGCAAGTTCCTGTGCTTGCTCCCTCTGCTGCTCTAAAGACTGCACTTGTCTTGCAAATACAACTTCCTGCTCCTCAAGAGTCCTCTTCAATTCAGCCACCATATTCCCAAGTTCACTGATTTCATTGTTCAAACTGGAAATCATACCTGTCAATTCACAAATTTTAGAATCTTTATTTTGCAGAGAATCTTCTTGATGTTTACACATATTTTTTAATTCATTCATTGTTTTAACACAATTATCATTTTCATCCTTCAGTTGCTTGATTTCATGTTCCTTACTTTCTAAACTATTTATATTTTCTGTCCGTACAGAATCTAGTTCAGCCATCAAAGTCTGAACTTGTGCATATATTTCTTTGATATTGGCATGTAGTCTCTCAATTTCAATGTCTTTCTTATCACACATATTTTTCTGATTTGTTAATTCCTTCTCTAACTCAGACATTTGAGAGAGAAGAGTTTGTATTTTCAACTCAAACTCATCACCTTGCATTGTCTGACCTTCCTTCATTACTTCCAGTTCTCTTGAAAGTTGCTTATTTTCTAACTGAAGCTGTTGAATATAATCATCTTTTCCTGAACTTATAGAATTGAGATTGTCAATTATTTCACATTTTTCTTTCACACTTTTCTCCAGTTCTTCAATGGTGCTCAAGTGTCCTGACAACTGACTCTGTAACTGTTTCTTCTCCTGAAGATGCAAACTCACTTCTTCTTTGTGGCTAGATTTTAAATGTTGAATACTGCTATTGGCAGAGTCTATATCTGCCTGAAGTGCTGCTATAGTTTCTTCCTGACTTGTGACTTGCTCACAGAGAGCGTTAATCCTATGAAGTTCATTTTGAAAATACTCGAGCATTTCTGATAATGTCCTAGACTTAGATCCGAAAGCACCAACAAAGTTTGATATTTCTTTCTCCATCTCTCGAAATTTTTGAAAGGCTTCCTCAAGAAGCTTCTCTTTTTCTGTCAGTTGATCCTTATAATGGTCAACTTCTTCACTTAGATTCTTATTCCTCTGTAATTCACCCATAAAGTAATCCTTCATTTCCGATAATGTCCTCTTCTCAGAACCAAATGCACTGACAAAGTTCACAATGTCCAGCTCCAAATCACCAATCTTTTGACTAACCTCCTCCAGACACCTCTCCTTGTCTCCCAGCTGGTCAGTGTACTTGTCAAGCCTGTGTTTCATCTCTTGGCTCTCCTGAGAAGAGTGCTGCAGAGCCTGTTTACTAAGTGTCTTCTCCTCTGCAGAAAGATAAAGTTCTTGCTGCAAACCTTGGATCTCCACAGTTTGTTCTTCCTACATTGGGACAGAAAAATTTAAGAATAGAAAGCAAAGTCTACAAGAATAGAAACCAAGTCAAATATGGTACAACCTCCCAAGAGGAGCATAGGTGGAAAATTGTTTGAATTATGGTGGCAGGTAAGGGAGTAAAATAGACATATAGAAATACTTGAGGGACAAAAAACAAAGATTAGCTAGAAATAATAATTGTATATAGATGATTGCCATTGAGATATCAACTATGCACTTGCATTCATTATGTTAGGTCCATATCATGTATACATATTTTCTTTGAAGCTATGGTAGCTCAGTTGGTAGATCAACAGACTTATAATCCAAGTGTAGTAGATTCAATAGCTGCCCAGCCAGCCCAGATTAGCTTCAGGTCCTCAGAAAAAGTTGTTGTTGGATACATTTGTTTCACAATTTCTTTCAATTTTCAATAATGTTTCTAGCAGCTAAATCCCAACATGAAACAACAGTCTCATAAAGACTGATCTGTACTGACATTTTGAGCATAGGCAAAATCTGGTCATTTGATCATGTAAACCTGAATTTGATCTGTTTTCAAATGATTTGCATTAAAACACAAGAATCTGCTTTTAAATTTATCACTAAGTTGCATTTTTTAATGGAAATACAATTCCATAGGAATTTTAAAAAATGTCAGTTTGCAGCAAGTTGTACAGCTGCTTTCATTATTAACCACCACAAACAATACCAAGTTCAACATGATTATACAATCAGTCACTGCCAGTGTTAAATATGGTGGTACAGGCTGATTTTCATTCATAGTACTGTGCCAGTTTGGAATATAGCTATTAATTAAGTAAGAACAATGCTGAAAATTAAATTAAGATGCAAGAACAAATGCATCATCCTACAATAATTTTCAGTTTTCTAATGCAGTCTCTCTTACCAAAATTGTAATTTGTTCCAATGTTAGCTAAATCAAATGCAAATAATTCCCTTGAACACTTTCTTTCGAACCAACAACTGGACTTTGATGAGGGTAACAATAAAAATCAACATAAATCCCCCTACCCCGATCTCAGGGGATTAAATGACAAGCTGACAAACTGTTTCCCTAAGCTGAAAATATATTATGAATTGCTACACATACTCTTTGTAAATTCAAAGAATTGTAGTCTATCATGCAATGGCAGTTGTAATTACTAAAAATTATTTTTATTAATTACATTACTTACATTTTTGTTGGTTTGGTAAATATATGTTGCACGCAAGTATTTTTGTATTAGTATACTTACTGAATATTATAGATTAATAATTTACCTCCTCTAATAGTACAATATGATGTTTTTGTCTTCAGTTGACAATATCAACAAATGAAAACTGTAAAATACATGTACCTTCAAGTGTTGTTGTTGTTCTGGGGCTTAACGCCATTTTTCAG
>QKMX01144627.1:0-24000 GCA_003401595.1 Venustaconcha ellipsiformis
GACCAGATCTGCCAGCACATTAAGCAATGGCAAATCTGAGAATGCATTTTGCAGTTGGACTTGGCTTATTTGCTGGAATATGTTATGTTTGAGCACAAATTTACCCCGTTTCATTGTATAACAAGATATTTCCAATGGGTCAAATTACAATTTAAAAAAAAGAAAACTAAACCTAAATTAATGATAATAAGGAATAGTATGTGCTCACTCCACAAGTATTTTTATAAGATTATTCAATATGAAACAACACATGTATATTATGAATGAGCACAGACTGTGATATACAAATGCAATTGACTGGTTATTACCTGTATAACATAAATAAAATACTCAAAATGACAGCTATGATCAAATATATCAGTATCACTGAGCAAGTTTTCAATGTAACTCATAACTCACATCATAAAAGATTGTACAGTGATCTTTCTGGTAAAGATGGACAAACAAATGATCTATAATTTAAAATAAACCAAACAGTTGCAGTACATCTAAAGGATATCAACTCAGCTGAGTCTACTTATGAACCACAAATCGAGTATTAACTGATAGTTTTTTAAGATGCATCATATGATATTTAATATCACAACCAAGTCACTCAGTACAATCAACATTGATATGGTTTTAATGAATTTTTTCATGCAAGGGAACTGCAATTTTTTTCCATTCACAGGGCTGTTTATAAATTTGGCTTTTCCATCACCAGTCACAAAAGTTATGAAAGGATGGGGTCACACAGAAACCTTTGGCGGGTCAGATTCTGCATGACAAACTTGTCTAATTAAACTGTCTCCGACAGCAAGTGTCAGCAGTGAAATTTCATCTTGCTTTAGATTTAGTTATAAATTATACTAATTTTTCCTTTTTTATGTTTCAAAAAATTATATTTTTTTAAAATCTAGCTGAATAATGGTTATTATCTTTACTGAGTTGCATTGGACATTGCATGGTGATCTCTTGATAGATGGCTGCAAATTATACTGTACCTAAATGCAACACAAACATGCAAATTATCATGCACACACTGAATCAGATGTGAATGATTAGGCATGTAAAATACTGGGATTAAAGCATCAAACACAAATTATCATGCTTTCATGCCAAAAATGAATCTGATGCCCAAAAATCAGCAGTTAATTTCTGATAAAAAGGAAATCCATCAATAAAACTGCAAACATCCCCTGAAGTAATATTCTCATGTAAATTGATTTAGTAGTCACACTAGTGTCTTATAATCGATAATGGTATATTGAGGTTGATGATGCATCCTTTAGTGATAAAAACTAATGTCAGGATCTGAACTGATTAAGAGTTCTGTTCATCATATACTGAAAATAACTGCAAAATCAGAATATAGAGGATTTTATTGTTACCTTTAAATTTTCTGGGTAGAGAATTTTCACAAAATTATATCTGGCATGAATTTTTTTTATTTCAGTAGCAGGCAATAAAGTAAACAGCATGACGCCACAAAACTGTGTCCTCATGAAATCGACTGTCACTCCCAAAACCACAAAAATGTATCCTCATGAATAAGTCAGATTTTACAGTTTATCAAAGTAAATTACAATTAACTGTAAAAGTTTTAGACAATAACCTGACTTATGTACAAAGGACACACCATCATTATACATGCAATAATATAATTACAATATATCTTCCTGATGATGAGATACAATGCAAATATGAAACTAGCAGCTAGGAAAACACCATTAAGCAAGAAGTGTTCTATTAAGCAATAAAGTGTGCTGCTCTTGATACCAGAGAAAAGTAATAGTGCATTCTGTTAGTTGTGGTACAAGAGAATAAAGAGATGCAAGCTCGGATAGCCTACAAATGGCTCAAATTCCACACACAGCTTACATTAGATAGAGGAGCTGTCGATGTCATTGGTAAATTGCACAGCTCTATAGGACTAAGTTCTGGTACAATTGCAAAGTGATGTAAACTTGGAGATCCCTGGTCATCAGCATCCTCTCCTGCTTGTATTTCTCCTTGTTCACATTGGTCCTTGATACATTCCACATCATCAGTTTGTGATGGCATGATCAACTCCTCTACAATGGAGCTTCTAGCTTCCTGAGATTTAAGTTCTTTTTCCAGGCCCCTACTTCTTTCTGCTTGAAGAGTCTGTATTACATCATTCAAATATGATTCCTTCTCCTGAAGTTTGAAAATTACCTGTGATAGTTTTTTAATTTCAGTATTATGGCTTGTCTCAACATCATCAAGAATTTTGTTCCCATGCTGTAATTCACTCAATAGTCTTAGATTTTCTTGTTCCAGAGTCTCAATAGTTTTGTCCCTCTCTGCAGTTAACATTTCTTTCTCTAGTTCTGATGCAGTGTGGTCATGGCTTGCATCTCTGACCTTAGTCTCTAAATCAACAACCTGCTGCTTTAAAGATGTTATTTCTAATTCATAGCAGCCACTTTTATCTTCAAAAGCTAAAATTTGCTCCTGGTACCATGCATTTATAGATTCCTCTTGAGACAACTGCTCTTTTACTTGAGCCAATTCTGCCTTCATATTTTCAGATGTATCAGTATCATATGCATTTTTGCTAAGTTTTTCAGTCAACATTTCTATCTGTTTATCCTTATCTGCTTTGATTTCAAGAAGCTTTGAAAATTCTTGTTGTTGGGAAGACAACTCTTCACTGAGATGACCAAGTTCTTCTGTTTTCAATCTGACTGCTTCACTCATGGACATGAAATTAGACCGCAGTTGTTCATTCTCCTCAGTTACATCATTAAGATGCCTGTTTAATTTGAGCAATTTTAAATCTTTCTGACTTAGATCATTTTTTATTGATTCAATGTCATTCCTCATTTGGCTCCGTTCTGTATTCAACATTACATTTGTAGAGGACAGTTCCTGCAGATCTGAAACCAGTTTATCCTTTTCTTTCCATAGCTTTGACAGCTGTTCTTTTGTCTCACTAAATGCAAAAGAAGATTGCTGGAGTGTTTCTACGGACCTGGATATTTCCCTCTCTTTGTCTAGTAATATTTCTTTGAGAGTTATCTGTTCCTGAGCTGCATGTTCAATCTCTCTCCTAAGTTCATCTGTCTCTTTCCTGGCTCCTTCAAATAAAACTTCTAATTCTAATTTTTCCTTGCTCAACTGTTTATTGTTCGCACTTAGAAGGTCGTGTTCATCTTGAATTGACTTAAGAACAGCATCTTTCTGCTGAGTTGACTTCATGACTTTCTCAATCTCATTATCTTTCAAAGAAATAACATTCAAGTATTCTTCGTTATTCGACTGTAGTGAAGAAATATGATCATGAAGTTCTTTGATTTCTGCTTGTAACCTTGATATCATGCTGCCAGATTTGCCCTCTTCTGATATCTGCTCTTCAAGTTCTCTAATTCTGTCTTGCAGATCATTACCCTCCTGTTTTGCTTTGTCAAGACTGAGTCTGGTTTGTTCCAATTCTGAGTGAAAGAAATCTCTTTCTGATTGCAACTGTTCACTCAGTTTTCTGCTGTGACTTAATGACTCTTCAACATGATGATGGTCTTCAAACTGCTGTATATTGGACCCTAATGTCTTTACTTCATTTTCTGACAGTTCCTCATTCTCTCTATGAATCTCAGATCTCACTCTGTGCAACTCAAAATTTAAACTTTCAGTAGTTTTTTGATACATTGAGATTTCTTGGAGTCTTTGTTCCAGTTCACTGTTAACTCTATCAACTTCCATTCTGAGACTTTCAATGACTTTCTGGCTTTCTTGACACTCCATCTCCTTCTGCTCAAGTTCAGGTCTAAGATATGCTAATCCTGATATATTAATATTGTCAGATTCTTCTCTGTGGGAAAGTAGCATTTCACTATTGTTTACAGTCCACCTGAGATCCTCCAATTCTTTTTCTAATGTTTCAACATGGTACCTCAATTGATCATTACTATTTACTGCATCTACTAGAGCTTCTTCCTTATTCTGCAGCTCTCTTTCTAGCTCAGTTCTCAGTTCATCCATTTTTGTTATCTCAGTATCTTTGTGTTTGCAAAGCTGTTTCAAATTGGTGACATCTGCCATATGATTTTTTTTCTCCTGAAGTAGACCTTCTACACAAATATCAGCCTGACCACCATAGCTTGAGTCAAGACTGATAACTGACTCTTCCCTAACTTGATGAGATGCCATGAGAGAAGACATCTGTGCAGGTTGGACAAAATTTTCAGTGGAAAGGTCTTCTTTCTTCTTCTGATATTTCTGAAGCTCTATTTCTTCATGCAGTTGCTCAATTGTCTCATTTGCTTTGCAAGCATTTTGTAAAAGGGTATGTACTTCTGCCTGCAGAGCCTCAATCTCCTTTTTACTTTCAATAGCTAATGATTCATGAGCGGAACAAGCTTCATTCAGCTCCTTTTTCAACTGCATTATTTTAGCATCTCTTCCTTTACAAATCTTCTGAAGTTTTTTGTTTTCATTTAGAACTTTCTCCTGGTCTGCAAGATTATGTTCAGTTTGTTCTGATGATTGTGCTTGCACTAAAGAAAGTGAAAAGTCTCGTTCTTCAAGTTGCATCTGCAATTCCTGCACACATTTCTCAAGATGGTCAGCTTTATCTTTCCAAACCATAGCAAGACCTTTAGACTCCTCGAAACTTTGCTTCTGCTGATGTGATTCATAGTCAAACCCATTTTTCAAATGAATGATTTGCTTTTTCAAGGCTTCAATTTCCTCTTCTTTTTTGGCTAATAAGAGATTTGTAGACTGTAAAGTTCTTTCCATCTCCTCACATTTATCTACAAGTTCTTGCATCACTGTCCTATTTTGATCAGCACTTACTTCACTTGACTTTGATGTTTGTAAACTTTCCCTTAGAAAACATAACTCCTCCTCATAATTTTGTATAATTAGATCTTTGTTTAATTCTTTTTCTAATTTATTATGAAGACTCTTGATTTTTGCATCTTTTGCTTTATTTATTTTCAGCTGCTTCTTCAACTCTGATTCCATTTTTAATTGCTGTTGGGAGAAACTATCCTTTGTTAATTTCAATTCTGTTTTCTTTTCTTCAATTTCTGCAAACATCTGGGAAATATTCTGGCTTTGTTCATCAAAATTCTCCTCTAGTTTTTTATTAGATACGAAAGACTCATCCAACTGTGCTCTAAGTTCTTCACATATACTTAGCTCCTGTACTAGTTTCTCACTTATGTCTTTGAATCTTTCTTGAAGAATAAGTACTTCTGTATCTTTGTCTGCAATGGCTCGATTCTGTTCTTCAAACACTTCCTCCAGCTTCTTAACCTTTGCTTCTTTCCCCTTAAGAACTTTCTGCAGCTTGTTCAGATCACTGGATAATTGCTCTTTTTCATCTAAAACAGTGTTTAATTGTACATTAAGGATATCCAAATTCTTCTGCTTCTCATCCATCTGAATTCTCAAACTTCTGACCTCATCTGACAATCTTTCCTTCTCTTCAAGAAGTAAACATTTTTCTTGTTCTAGAGCCTCAATTTTACTATGGTTTTCATGAACATTCTTTTGTAAATCATTGATCAGCATTTCCTTTTGATCAATCAGCGATTGGTATGAGTCAATTTCACTCCTCAATGAATTGTATCTTTCTCTCCATTCTTCACATTCAAGCTCAGCTGCTTTGATTTGAGCTCTTACTTGAGATTCTTCTTCATGAAGGTAAGACAATTTAGATGATAAATCTTTAATTCTTTCTTGAAGTATCACGTTACTAGTTTCCTTTTCAGATAGTAATTTCTCTTGTTCATGAACTCTTTCTTCACATTGTTTAACTTTAGCATCTTTGCCTTTTAGAAGCATCTGTAACTTTTTCATCTCCAATGCCATTTGTGTGTTTTCACTTAAAGATTCATCTAGTTTTGCAGATATTTCATCAAGAGACTCTTTGTAAGCATCACTTTCTTCAAAAGCTGATGACCTGCTTGATTCTTTCTCTTGCTGAAGAGTTTCAAGTTCAAGTCTTAGATCTGAAATTTCTTCTGAATAAAGCCCAACTTTTGTCATCAGGTCTGTCAGCCGTTCTTGAAGAATAAGTCTATCTGCCTCCTTGACTGACAACAACTTCTCTTGCTCTGACACAACTTCTTCATACCTTTTGGCCTTTGCTTCTTTACCTTTGATAAGCTTTTTAAGTTTCTTAATTTCTTTCAAAAATTTGTCATTCGCTGAGCTTAATGCGGAACATTTTGATTTCACCATTTCTAACTCATGCAACTCATCAAATTCTCCTGGCATGTCTAGAATTCTACTGTCTTCTGTAGCAGTAGAAACCTCATCCTCAAGTTTTGAAGATATGCTCTCAAAGGATTCTTCCAGTTTTGATGATCTAATGTCAAAAGAAACTTCCTCTGTTCCTTTCATAGGTTCTGTTACAGTAAGCGTTCCCTGCTGATGAAGAAGATAATTAAGCTTATCATATTCATTGCTTGCACTTTTTAATTCGTCTTCAAAACAACTTTTCTCTTTTGAAAGAATTTCATTCATATGTTTTTGCTCCTTTAAATCTTCATTTAAGAGACATATTTTATAATCTTTTTCATTTATATATATTTCTAACTTATTTATACATACCTCTGCCGTAAGGCATCTTTTTCTCCATTCTTCAGCTGCTGATTTTGCTTCTTCCAATAAGAGCCTCATCTCCTTTGCAGATTCTTCATACTCTTCCACTCTGCTACAAAGGTCATGGCATCTGGTCTGAAGGATGACAATATCTGTTTCTTTTTCAGCAACAAGATTTTCCATTTCTAACACCATTTCCTCACACTTTCGCACCTTAGTTTCTTTTCCTTTCTTCACCTTTTGAAGTTTTATAATTTCAGTTGACAATCGACCTTTTTCTTTGTTACCACCATCCTCTGAGGATGAGTATCCTTTTAACATGCTTTTTAATTCCTCTATCTCTTGTTCTTTGCCTTCAATAATTAGCTCTTTCTCTGATAGTCGACTATCAAACTCTGAAGTTATCTTCAGAAGTTTAGCTTCTTTGCCTTTCAAGACCTTTTGTAATTTCTTAATTTCCTGTTGTTGCTTTGAATATTCAGTTGCTAGTCTATTATGTTCATCAATGGATGCATTCAAATTAGTACCTGTTGAATAATTTTCACCAGGAAGTGGTCCCATTTCTGACAGAGACATCTGTTGCTCTGCAGTGAGAGATTTTTCATTTGTTTCTCTAATTTCCATCTGTAACTGCAGACTCTTCATTTCCTCTTCCTTGTTGTAGTATGCCATTTGCCAATATTCCATTTCCTTCTCAAGCTGTGCATGTATTGATAGCAAATTTTCATTAGGGTGTAAATAATCTTTACTTTCTCCTAGAGTGAGTAATTCAGCTTCTTTATCTTCGACAATCTTGCAAAGGCTTTCAATCTGTTTGTCCTTTTCAAGACACTTATATTCTAGGTCTTTGTTAGACACCTCGAGATTTTCATACTCTGATTTTAAAAATTCATGAGCAATTTCAATCTGTTCCAGTTTGTTACGAAGAATTCCAACCTTTTCCTGTAATTCATTGCACTGACTTTTGAAACTGTCTTTTTCTTGTTCAAGTTTCTTGCTCTTTGCATCTTTGCCCTTGCTAACCTTTGTCAGTTTCCTAATGTCATCCTTGAGCTTTTTAATGACTACCTCGTTTTCCGAGATTTCTTCCCTATGGAGGTCTGCTTCCATAGATTCATCTTTGCTCACTGATAAAGTATCATCTTTATTTATGTAAAGATCAGATTTGAAAGGATTAAAAGCAGGAGAGTCCTCTTGCAGTACAGGAGTTGACATTCTAACCATGAGCTCTTCCTCTGGATGAACTGTATCAACTGAATCAAATGAGTACTGTATACTTGGTTGTCTAATATCACCAGTTTGATTCATTTGCATTTTAATGTCCAATGATTCAGCCTCTTTTTCCTCATACAAGTCCTTCCATCTCTTGACCTCCTCTTTAAGTTGCAAGATAATAGAGTCTGAGTTAGGCAATGCACCAAGAAACCTTTCATTCTGAAGACTTTCAAACTGCTGATTCAAATAGTTTATTTGCCTTTCTTTCTCCTCAAAATCAGTTTGTGTGGTTGTTATTTGTATATTTAATTTAACTATATCTTCACTTAACTTTGCTTTCTCTTCCTGCAACACTGAGAGTTGGAAGTTTAAATCCTTTCTCTCGTTCTTCAATGTATTTATTTCTGTTGCCATTTGATGATTGTCTTCTTCAATGCCAATTAAAGAATTCAAGCTACTTTGCAATTCTTCTTTAAGATTATCTAAACTTTGTTGCAATGATTCATTTTCTGTTTTAAGGACTTCTAATTCCTTCTCTCTTTCCTGCTCAGCATCCTTTGAATTGGCAGCACTGAAAAGTATATTTTGAAAACTTGTTTCCTTTTCTTTCAAGCACTGTTTAGTAAATTCTAGATCTCTATTCATTTCAACATTGTGAGACTTTAACTGCTCTATACTTTCATTAAAGTGCTGAAGTTTATTATTCTGGTTTTCAATTATCTTCTGCAGTTGACTCACTTGCTCATTACAAGTTGACTGCAGGACCTGATGTTCACTCTCTTCAACTTTTAATGCAGCTTCTAATCTGTGGTTTGTTTCTGTGAGAGTGTCTATTTTTTGTTGTAATCCTTCAGATTGAGTCAAAGCAGCTGAATGCATTTGTTCCAACTCAATTTGTCTCTGTTCTAACTTAGAATTTATGTCTTTCAAATACTTCTCCTGCTCTTCTTTTATATGTGACTCTGTCTGCAGTTTTTCAATTGAGGTTCTGATGGCAAGAATCTCTTGTTTGTGATTGTTCCTTTCTTCTTCTATTTTGCTGAACAGCAATGTTAGCTCAGCTTTCATTGAAACAAGGTGTTGGTCTTTTTCATCTATTTCTGATGACAGCACAGATATTTGAGTACACTGGGAAGCTATTTTTGTGGCAAGCTTTTCTGATGAACCCTGTTCCTCACTAAGCTGTCCCAGTAATGAGTCCTTCTCACTTGTGACCATGTTAAGCTGTTGCTCAGTGGTTTGCAACATGCTTTCAATAGCTTCTTTTGTTTTTTCCATATTTTCATAGGCTGTCCTTAATTTCATTAAGTTCTTTGTCACCAAGTCCAATTCACTTTCCAAATTATGTTTCACATATATCTCATTGTTAAGATCCTTTTGAAAACATGCTAATGTTTCTGATACCAAAGTAAGTTCTTTGCTCATATTCTGTTTTTCTCGTAATATCTCTTCATATTTTTGGGAAAGATCTTGAATATCATGTTCCAATTTACTTTTCTCTGATGAAAGTTCCTCAACCTGTTTCTCACTCTCCTGAAGAAATTTCTCTAATGTCTCATTGCTCTGTACAAAGTTACCTAAACCCTCTGTCAAATGTGAAACCCTCTCTTCAAGTTCTGACTTCAAGTCCTCGATATCATTAAGTCTTGCCTGCATCTCACTCTTCTCTGATGCACGGGAAGCATGTTCTTTTGCCAATTCTGAGTACTTCTGAGTTAAATCTTCAAATTTCCCTATAGTTTCAACATTTCTGCCTTCCAGCTCCTGTCTTTTATTTCTTTCAATTTCAAGCTGATTTTGGGCAGTTCTTAATTCCTCCTGTAAAAATGTGTTCTCTGTTTTAACCTCAAGCAAAATATTTTCAGAAAAATTTACTTGTTTTGTCAAATTCTCATAAAATAATTCTTTTTCTTCAAGAAGGGCATTCAATTTATTAAGTTCACTTTGCATGCTTTCAGACTTAAGAGTAAATATTTCATCAGAATCACACTTCTCTTTCATAGTTCTCTTGCACTGAGCCTCAGCAGCATGCAAACATTGTGAAACAGAAATCAACTCACTTTCCTTTTCTCTCAATCTTTCCTCAAACAAATTGAGCCTGGATAAAAGAGCTTCACATTCTTCATTCAATTTTGAATTTTGTTTAACAGTCTCTGCCAAAGATTTCAATTTATCCTCCGATGTTTTTGATACAGTATCAAGTGTTTTTTGTTTTTCTTTAAGTTCTAAGCTCAAAGCATGGAAGTCTTTCTCCAGTTTCTGGTGCTTCAGTTTTAAGGATGAGAGAGCTGACTGATAAGACAGGGCTTGGCTTGCTGCTTCTTGTAAGGAGTCCAAAACTGCTGCCATCTGTTCTTCTTTGCTCTCCATCTGTTTTGATAACTTGTCCTGATGCAAGCTCATCTTACTTCTCAAATCTTTCAGCAGTGCCCCTTTTTCAGCAATTGCTATGTTCATTGATGTTAGCCTTTCTGAGATGTTTAACTGTGGCAATTTCTCCTGAATGAAGATATCTATTGATGCTGAAATTTCATATACAACTCTCTGGAAAGAGTCCACCTCCTCCTGTAAATGACGTTTATCTGTAAGCAATGTCTGAATCTCTGTCTGAAGGGTTTTATTTTGTCTACATGTATCCTCATATAAAACTGATGTCTCATGTAATTTTGATACAGTGGAGTTGAACATATCCTCCAAATCTTTCAAAGATTTTTTTGACTGTGTAATATCTATCGTCTGTCTATTATAATCTTGTCTAAGTTCTTTCATCTTCTCTGCTTCTTCTGTGTAATGTTGTTCATAATCTTCAACTTTCTCATTCAGTTGGGTGTTTCTTTGCTGAAGCTCTGTTATTCTGGAATTCATCAGCAACTCTGTATTTTGAAGTTTTGACATTAATTTACTCTTCTCCTCAAGTAATATATTCACATCTGCCTTTACTTTATTTAGTGACTTTTCTAACTCAATATTTTCTTTACTGTGGTTTGCCCTTTCCTCATCTAAAAGCACAATATCCTGCAGAAGACATTTTACTCTACACTCAGCAGTACTAAGCTTTAATTCCACTTCCTTCTTTTGCAAAAACAGTAAAGATGTATGTGACTCTGCTGAAACAAATTTATTTTGAGATTCAGAAATTTCTCCTAACAGAATCTGTATCTGCACCTCCTTGTTAGATACTTGTCTTCCTAGTTCTTTATTAACTTCCTTTGTAAGAGATATAATTTCAACTAGTTCTTCAATTTTTTCATCCTTTCTTGCACTGGCTTCTTGTAATTCTGATTTTTCAGCTTCTAGCCTTGCAATTACAGCTTTGTTGTTAACTGAAAAACACTCACTGTCCTCCAACTGTTGTTCAAGTTCCTTAACCTGCTGGCTTAATGACTTATTATCTTTCTCAAGCTGCATATTTTGTTCTTGAGCACTATTTAATTCTGCTTTCAAGCTTTTTACTTCTGAAGAAAGGAATTCTACTGAAGATGTTGACTTATTCAAATCATTTAAAATCCTTTCCAATGTCTCTTTTTTCTCTGCTAAATCTAACTCTGCCCTTTTCAATTCATCTATGAGACTATCTTTCAACTGTTCAAAATGTTCAACTGCTATGCCTCTTTCCTTCGAAATGCTTTCTTCAGATGACAGTTTTAACAACAAGTCCTGTTTCTCCAAGGTTAATACTTCTATATCTTTTACTCTGCTTCCCACTTCTTTCTCCATTTTGTGACACTTCTCTTCCAAATTATCTACTTGACTCTCAAAAGTGTAAACTTGTTTCTGAAGGTAATCAGCAATAGTTTCAGTCTCTTGTTGCTTTCCTTCCAAGTATTTAATCCTTTCTTCCAGCTCTATTCGAGCAGCTTCAGTATTCTCTAAG
The DNA here is from genome assembly GCA_003401595.1 of Venustaconcha ellipsiformis. NCBI lineage: Eukaryota > Metazoa > Mollusca > Bivalvia > Unionida > Unionidae > Venustaconcha > Venustaconcha ellipsiformis. The sequence continues at coordinate 11,648 of QKMX01144627.1, forward strand.
TTCGACCCAGTTGTGTTCAGTTCAGATTCCAACTCTTCCCTCTGAGAATTTCCTATCTCAATTTGTGTCACAAGATCAGTGATACTGTTTGATAATGTCTCTATCTTCCAATCTCTTTCCTCCTTCACCTTTTCCATATTGGCCTCAACCTCCTGGATCTGGTTCATTAGATTACTTATTTGATCCTCCTTTTCTGTTTGCTGCTCCTGAATCTCAGCAACATGATTTTCTGCATCTTCCTTCTCCTTCATAGCATTTGATAGTTTTTCCATCACTTTATGCATTTCTTCAACAAGTTCTTCACATTTTCTACTCAAAGAAGAGACCTTCTCACTCATATCTTTTATTTCTGTCCACTGTGTAGAAACTTTACTTTGAAGCTCATTGATAAATTCCTCTTTCTCTTCAACCCTCTTTTCTGTACATGACAGCTGCTTTTTAAAATCCTCAAGTTTTTTATTTTGTTCACTTATGTTTTGAGTAAATTCTTCATTCTTCTTGGTTGCATTGGCAAGTTTGTCTGCAGAATCTAATAATTCACCCTGTTTTTCTTCAAGCTTGTTTTGCAGGTCGGTAAGCTGACCATTCAGATTAGTGTTTTCATCTAATGCTGTAGTGAGAATTCTTCTTGTTTCTCCAAGTTTGAAAGTCAACTCTTCAATCTCACTATTGAACTGTTGTGCAATTTCTTTCTTCTCATTTTCCAGAATGGTAACTTTTTCAGTCAAATCACAGATTTCATCCTCTTTTTCATCTATTCTCTGGTTTATATTTTTTATTCCTAAAGATAATTCTTCCTTGTCCTGTAATGCTGAGTGGAGCAGTGCTTGTAAACCTGTGTTGTCCTCTACACTGGCTTTAAGCTTTGCAACAAGATCCCTCTTTTCCTCAAACATTTCACTCTGTAGTCTCTCTGCCACTTCATTTCTTTCATACATTGCCTTTTCCAATGATGTTACCTTTGAAATAGATGACATAACTTCTGAATTCAGGGTTGTTATTTCATTATTCTTCAAAGCTATGGAAGACTGCAGTTCTTCAATGATTGCTTCTTTGTCCTTTTTATCAACCAATATCGCTTCTTTTTCTTTACAAATGTGATCAAGATTTTCTTCAAATTTCTTTAAGTCAATTTGAAGACCAACAATGATGCCTTGAAGACTATCATTGTACTTCTCAGCATTTGAAACACAAGACTGGAGAAAAGTGATAGTTTTTATCTTATGCTGAATAGTATTCTCCATTACAGACTTCTGTTTTAATAAAAATTCATGATCTTTCTGAAAGCTTTCTAAGCAAACACTTTTCTTTGTTAAATTGTCTTTCAGTAACAGAAGATCTGCCTGTAACTGTTCACATTCCAGGAATTTTGTGGAAAACTGATTCTCCACTTGTTGTGCCTTTTCTTCTGCCTTGGCCATCTGCTCCCCCAATGAAACCAGTGATGACTTTAAGAGCTCTAAGGACATCTCTAAATGTGCTACCATTTCTTCTTTTTCCACTAACTGTCTCTGAATCTCTTGCATATTTTGTTTCATACTAGTGATATGTCTTTCTTTTTCCAAAAGTTCATTTTCACTTTCCTGCAATAATTGATCTCTACTTTCAAGCTTTGAAATCATCATTTCCTTCTCATTATTACTTGAGGACACTGTGTCTTCAAGGATTTTAGTTTGCAGATTCTTCTCTTCCAAGTTATGGGATAATTGATCAATTCTTTTCACCATTTCCTGTTGATTTTGTTTTAAAATTGAAATCTGATTGTTCTTAAAAGAAATGTCTGCTTCTTTATCTTGAATTACCTCTTTTGTTTTTTTTAGATCTTCCTGTAGTAGTTGTTTTTCTTGGATTAGTGTTTCCATCTGATGAAGCAGATCTGCTTCTCTTCTTTCTTGGCTAGTTGTGTCCTTTATCAAATTCTCATTTGCCTCCCTAAATTCTGATAACTGCAATCTCAAATCCTGTATATTAATTGAGGATGTTTGTAGCTGTCCCTCTATTATTTTGATGGTGTTTCTATTGTCTTCATTTTCTTTTTGCATATTAAGATTAGCATGATTCAGGTCTGCAATTTGTATATGTGCTACCTCCAATTCTTTCTGAACCAAACTCTTTTGATTTTTAATGTTATGAAGCTCTTCTTCTATGGAATACTTCAGCTCTGATATTTCTCTTTCAGAAACTTTGATAATACCTATCTGCAATAACAGACTCTCAAGCTCCTCACTCCTTCTCTCCGACTCTGAGGTGAGACCATCTATCATGGACTGTTGTCTACCAACACAGTCTTTTAAATTATTATTTTCATCTTTCAAATATGCCTGGTCTAACAAAATCTGTTCTTTTTCCTGTCTGAGATTTGTAGCCAACTCACTCAAGCTGGCTACTTCTTTCTTTAATTCATCATTATCCATCTGTAACTGCACTGTTGAATTTTGTAATAAGGAAACAGATGTGTGAAGTGAATGAATTTCTTCAATCTGTTCATCACAGAGCTCCTTTTGATTCTTTAGTTCCTGGTCTAAAAGGTAGCATTGTTCATTTTGTTTTTCCATCTCCTTAGCTTTTGTGTCCTGGGATGCCTTAAGTTCATTAATAATTTGGTTTAATTCCTGAATCTCATTTGTTTTGGACTTCAATAAAACCACTTTTTCTGAATTACTTTGTCTAAACTTTTCAAGATCATCTATCTTCAATTCCAACTGCTCATTTTTATTGGCCAATTCCTGATGAAATTCTAGAATTTCAGCCTCTTTGGTATTCAATGAATATTTTAATTCTTCTATAGTATTCTCCAAGTTTCTATTGTCATCCATCATTCTCAATATCTTCCCTTGTAGTTCTTCAATCAAAGATTCATACTGAATCAATTTTTCCTTTAATAATGTCATATTTTCATTTTGCTCTAAATTTTTCTTTGAAGTTTCTGAAAACCTCCTATGTAGTTCTTCAAGACTTTGTGAAGAGGCCTGTAAATTGTGTGTCATATTTTTAATACTGTCTTCTTTCTCATCCAAATGTTGCTTTAGAGTATCTAATTCATTCTGTAATGAGGATTTGCAAGCTTCCATCTTTTTCACGTCCTCACTTAATAACTGGATAGTCTCCTTGGCTGCCTCTAAAGCATGAAGCTCTTGAGATAGTTTCTTTTGGGTTGCATTATATTTGCTACTAATTAGTCTAATTTCACTACCAATGGACAAGCTCTCTGTTAACTTTTCCTCCATACAAGTGGATAACATTTCAATCTGAGCAACCTTGTCTGATAGCATTTCATATAAATTGTCCATTTTTAGCTGAAAGTCAAGTAACTGACATTTCTGATCCTGTATTAGATTCTCTTGTGTCTGCTTCACACTGAACAGCTCTCTAATTGCATCTGCCAAATTTTCTTTCTCAGTGGAAAGTTTCTCATTTGATCTTGCCAAATTTTCCCGTTCTTTCATCATTTCACCTAGTTCTTCCTCTTTACTCTCCCTTATGTGTTCTATTTCAAGAACATAGGATTTAAGATTCTTAAGTTCAGCATCCCTGTCATCACATGTTGTGGTTAAATCTTTTTGATACTGTTCCATCTGCAACAGTTGTTCTTTCAACTGTCTCACCTCACATGCTGTAGAATCTACTAACTTTAACATGGTCTCATTTTTTGTCTGCAATTCCATTATTAACACTGATTTGGACTGAATTACATCTTCTTTTTTATTAGCACTAATTTCCATTTGGCAGCATTTTGCTTCCAAATCTTGCAATTTTGTCTTAAGACTGTTGATATTTTCAATATTTTCTCTCAAATCATCTTCAAGCTCTTGTATTATCTTGACCTTTTTTTCTAAAGTTTCTTCTTTGTCCCTCAGCAATTTAGAATGAGTTACCTGTTCTAACTCAAGTGAGGACTGATAGTCATCTATCAAGGAATTCATCTGTACCACAGCAGCTTCTTTAGCTTTCAGAGCTACTGTAGCCTCATTAAACTGAGCCTGCATTGAAGAAAGCTTATCTGTTACATCAGCAATCTGACTTTGCAAATTGGCTTTTGTTTCATCAAGTTGTTGCAATGCACTAACTTTTCCCACAACCTCTTCTTTTAAATGTGAGATAGTCTTATCAAGATCATGTCTCAACTGTTCAGCAATAGACTCTTTTTCTTGGATAGTAGCCTTTGATGACTGCAGTTCTGTTTGCAGATTTGACAATTCATTAGTCAGATCTTGTTTCTTCTCAGTCAACTGTTTGATAACATCACATGACTCCTTAAGTTCTGCATTCATGGAAGTAATCTTCTGCTCAAATGTTTTAATATTATTTTCCATTTCCTGCTCTAAATAATTTATTTTCTGCTCTTGCTCACTGATGATTCTGTCTTTCTTCCCCTCTGCTTTCTTCAAACATTCAATATTCATTTCCAACTGCCTCAGCAGATCATCTTTGTTGTCCACTGCTCCAATCAGCCCATCATAGCTTCTTTGTATTTCTTCAACTTCCTTTGTCAATTGACTCACATTTTCTTGAAAACTTTCCAGTGTCTTCTCTTTACATATGATTTCATGAGTCAATTCCTCAATCTCGAAATCCTTTGCTTCCATTTCTTTTTTATTCTGATTTAGTCTTTCATTAAGGGTCTCTTTAAGGTTCAGTAAATCTCTTGTTTTTCCAGTCAACTCATTTATAATTTCATCTCTGCAAATAATTTGTTCTTCAACTGACTTGGTAAGCTGTTCTAGTGTTTTGTCCTTATCTATAACTACTCTAGCTCCTTCCTCTTGTGTCATTTTTATCATATGAACCAACCTCTCAGTTTCAAGAGTTTTCTCACTGATGGCATATTCCATTGACGATACTTTCTTTTCTGCCTCTTCCACTGCACTGACAAGTTCACCTTGCAGTACGTTTCTAGCTGCCTCTAATTCTGCATTCTTTTCCTCTAAATTTTCAACCTTTTGCAACAGATGTGTGCATTTCTCTTGCAAAGAAGAGTTAGTATTATTCATCATATTTACAGTTTCTCTCAAATGCAAAATTTCCAAATCTTTTGACTCTATCTGATTACTCTGAAGCCTGAATTTTTCCTCGAGTTCTTCAATACCTGCATTTAGGGTTGACAAAGCCTCTTCCATTTCTTTTATTTTATTATCAGACTCTGTTTTTGCTAATGTAAGAGAATCTCTGATGATCTCTAATTCATTTTCTTTCATTTCCTTTTCCATCTTTAATTCAGCTATAAGATTTTGTAGGGATGCAACTTCTGCTCCTTTTTCTTTGATGAGCCTCTGGTTTTCAGTTGTCACATCAATGTTCCTATTCAATGCTTCTTTTAAATTGTCACTGATCTCTTGAATAAGGGAATCTTTATCTTTTATAGTGGAAACATGTTCTGCCAACTGATTTTGTAAAGTATTTAATTTTGTTGACATGTCATTGTTGGCTTTGGAAATCTCTACAACTATATCTTCCAAATGATGGACAGTCTTGGCCTTCTCTGTAAGTTTTACCCCAAGATCATCCTTGGTCTGCTGAAACTCCTCTTTTAACTTTGCATTTGCAAGCTCTAAGTCATCTAATGAGCTAGTCAAGTCTTTGTTACTATTGCAAAGTTCCTCCACTCTGTGTTGAAGCTGAAACATAACTTCTTCCTTCAACTCCACCTTCTGCAATAAAGTGTGTTGCGCTACTATTAATTCCTCTTTCTCTTCATTTATAGCAGACAGGGACTCTGTAATCTTTTCTAAGCTTTCATTTGCCTTCTTTAGCTGATGTGTCAATTTATCTCTTTCCTGCTGCAGGTCAAGAATGAATTTCTCATTGTGAGAAAGCCTGTCAGTCAGCATCTGTTCTCGATTCTTGTAATTTTGTACATCCAGTTCCAATTGCTGTATAATTTCAGTATTCTTTTGAGAATCCTCCTGCATAATCTTAATTTCATTTTCAAGCTGTGATATTATATGTTTTTTTTCTGTAATGATATTTTCAGAGTGGTTCCTTTCCTCTTTGAGTTTAAAAAGCTCTGTCTGCAGGTCAGTTACTAACTCCTCTCTCTTACATAAGGTTTCTGACATTTCAGCTTCCACCATTTTAGATTTTGTAGCAAGATTATTTATTTCAACCATCAAATTAGAACATTCTTCCTCAAGTGCTTTGTTTGCCTCATGTAACCTGTTTACAGCTACATCTTTCTCAGTTAATACTTCTATTAAAGCATTTTTTTCTGATTGAGCATCGGCAAGTTTTGAGGTAATTTCTTCAAGACAAGAGCAAATATTCACATTTTCTTGTTGGAGTAATTTATTTTTATTCTCGTTTTCTTCCAACCTGGCCTCTAAGCTTGCTATTTCTTCATCTCTTCTGGCTGCAGCAATCTGGTCCTCCTTGTTTCTTGTTTCAAAAAAATTATTTAACTTGTTGATATCTTGGACCTTATCTTCAATGGATTTCTTCAACTGTAAATTTTCTTCACCCAGTGCCTTATTATTTTGTGTCATATGTAATACTGATTCTTCAAGGTTACTTTTCATATGTACAAATTCCTCCCTGAGTATAGCATTGGATTCTTTCTGTTCTAAACATCCCATTTTTAAATATTCAATACTTTCCCTTAAACTAGATACTTCTATTTTAAGTCCATTACATTCTCTTTCATGTTCGTAGCACTTTGATGTCTTTTCACTTAAACTGTTTTCAGTTTCTACCAATATTTTCCTCAGTTTATTGTTCTCCTCTTCTAACAGCTTTGCCTTCTCTAACTGGTCATAAAGTTGTTGCTCTAACATCTGAAGAAAACTCTCTTTTTCATGCAAAACTGTTCCTTGTTGAGCACATTCATCCTTATAATTCTCTATTTCTGTCCTTTGTTGAGTACATTCTTTTTGAAGAGTTTCCATTTCTGTTTGTAGTAGACAGCATTCTTTCTTAAACTTTTCTACCTCACATTCTCTTGTATCAACATTTTGGGTTAGCTTCTCCACCTGCTTAGTAGTGTCATCCTGTGTTTGTTTCAACATAGAGAAATCAGACTGTATGATTGCTAAATCATTCTGCAATTTATTTTTTTCAAGAACTTCTATTTCCCTAGACTTTTCTAATTCTTGCAGGGCATTCTCCATCTCCTGTACCCTTCTTTGGCAATCTGTTTGACAATCTTCAAAAGTTCTACATAATTTTTCTATCTCTGCGGATTTTTGTTGTATAACACATTCTGAGACAGAAAGTTTTACAGCAGTTTCATCAAGTACCTTCTCTAAATCCATTTGAAGTTTCTGGTTTTTGGCTTCCAGTTCTTCGCTTTCTGTTTTCATCTGTTTCATCTTCTCATTTAATTCCAAAAGTTGTGTATCCAAAAAAGAGTTTTTTATGGTCACCTCTTCAAGAGCCATATTTGACTTGTGTAATTCACAGTATTTCAATTCAAGCATTTGTTTAATGAGTTTCAACTCTGATTCAACAGACAAAGCTGATTCTTGAAGGACTGATACAGACTCACTCAGGCAGCTAATCTGCAGTTGACAGTCTGAAATTCTATTGTCCTTGATCCTAATTTCTGCTTCACTCTGCTGCTGAATATCTTCTAAACAAGATTTCACTTTCTGAATTTCATTGTCCTTGGCAGAACATACATTTTTCAACTCCTCATTTTCATGTGTAAGCTGTTTTATTTTCTCTGCCTGCTCATCAATGGTCTTTGTACACTCCACCAAATGGACTGTCATGCTTTCCCTCTGCACAGCAATCTCTTCACTCAACTGATATTTGTCTGTATCCTTTTCCTGAACCATTTGAGCAAATGCTCTTCTCAAGTCATCCACTTCTGACTGTAAAGTATAAATCTGCTCAGATTTATCAGAAAGAAAATCCTTAAGGCTGTCAATTTCTTTCATACTTTGTATTCTTTGATCAGAAAATTCACTGTCTTTCAAATCAACTGAAATCTTTAGTTGACTGATTTCAGACTTCTTTTTTTCAATATTTAATAAATATTCCTTTAAAGTAGATGTCAATTCCTGCTCTTTCTCTTGCATTGTCTGGCATTTCTTCTTAGAATCTTCTAAATTACATGAAAGGTCAGCTACTTTCTCTTCTGATTCTGAAAACTTAAGTCTCATTTCATTCAGTTCTTCCGTAAAGGTTTCAGCAAGGTAAGCCTTCTCAGCCAATTGTTCTTTAAGCAATTCTGTTTGTGAAATACATGACTTCCTCTCACTTTCAGCTTTTTCTAGTTCAGATAATACATTTTGGCTATGCCTTTCTTGGTCATTTAACTTATTTAAAAGACTATCCCTCTCTGTAAAAATTTCTTGAATGTCTGACTCTAGTTTTGAAATAATTTTATTTAAATTTTCTTTTTCTTCTTTCAGCTTTTCACATGACAACTCTGCATTTAACTTTTCATCTTTAAGCATCTTACAGGAGGCATCTGCAGTCTGACATGCAAGAGAAATTTTGTTAATGTCATGCTTCAGTGACTGAATCATGCCATCTTTAATGACATGTTCATCATGCAAGCTAGAACACTGAGACTTTGCATGCTGGAGCTCAGTTTTCACAGAGTCCAATTCAGACTTCTGAAACTCAAGCATTTTATTCAGGCTAACAATTTGCTGAGACAAAGACAACACTTCCTGATGCTTCTCTAAAAGAAGCTGTTCACATTCTACTTTCTGCACACTTACATGTTCAAACTGAAATTTGGCTTCAGAGAGAGAACTATGAAGAACAGATAGCTCTGCATGCTTGGACTTACATTCATGCTTCAATTCACTAACCTGTGCAACAAGGTCCCTCTGCTCTGCCTCAAACTGAGAAACCTTCTGCCAAGAATCTGCCAGCTCCTTTCTTGCAACCTCTTGTTCACTTACAGCATCGTCAAGACTCCTTTGTAAATTGGCACAATAAGTTTCCATTTTAGTCAGTTCACTAATTTTCTCATTAAGGGATTCTTGCAACTCTCTGGAATTACAATGGCTTTCATCTCTCTCCTTTGAAACACTATGTAACTTTTCACTTAGTCCTTGTATCTCATCATCTTTTTTGCTGATGCTCTCTTGCATCAATGAAATGTTATTTTTAAGCTCTGTTATCAACTGCAAATTTTCTAAATCTCTCTTCTCAACAACTGAACATTTTTCACTATAGGATTTAACCTGTTCCATTAGACTCTGAATTTGTTCATCCTTTTGTTTACTGGAATCTGAGCTCTTTTCCAGTGCAAAGTTTGCATTTTTCACCAGCACATTCAAGGAAGAAATTTCTTCCAAGAGTTTCTCATTTTCTGCTAACATATTTGAAACTTTACTCTCTTTTTCACTTAGATGCATCTTGAGATTATCAATCTGAGATGTGTATTCCAAGATCTTTGTTTTCATAGTCTTAGCATCTTCTGTCAGGGACTGAACAGCACCACTTTTTTCTAACTCACTCTGTTTCAGTTCATTCTGTACTAGCTCCAACTGTAAATTCAAAGTTTCAGTCCTGCTTTCTTTTTCTATCACTGAAGAATTCAATCTTTCAACATCATTTTGAAGAGACTGAATCATCTGGTCCTTTAATAAACACTCTTGAGAAAGTATATCCAGATTTTGTGTCAGAGTAACGAATGCTATGTTTTTTTCTTCAAGGTGACTTTGCAAGGAAACACTCTCTTGCTGAAAACCATTAGCAAGTTCCTGTGCTTGCTCCCTCTGCTGCTCTAAAGACTGCACTTGTCTTGCAAATACAACTTCCTGCTCCTCAAGAGTCCTCTTCAATTCAGCCACCATATTCCCAAGTTCACTGATTTCATTGTTCAAACTGGAAATCATACCTGTCAATTCACAAATTTTAGAATCTTTATTTTGCAGAGAATCTTCTTGATGTTTACACATATTTTTTAATTCATTCATTGTTTTAACACAATTATCATTTTCATCCTTCAGTTGCTTGATTTCATGTTCCTTACTTTCTAAACTATTTATATTTTCTGTCCGTACAGAATCTAGTTCAGCCATCAAAGTCTGAACTTGTGCATATATTTCTTTGATATTGGCATGTAGTCTCTCAATTTCAATGTCTTTCTTATCACACATATTTTTCTGATTTGTTAATTCCTTCTCTAACTCAGACATTTGAGAGAGAAGAGTTTGTATTTTCAACTCAAACTCATCACCTTGCATTGTCTGACCTTCCTTCATTACTTCCAGTTCTCTTGAAAGTTGCTTATTTTCTAACTGAAGCTGTTGAATATAATCATCTTTTCCTGAACTTATAGAATTGAGATTGTCAATTATTTCACATTTTTCTTTCACACTTTTCTCCAGTTCTTCAATGGTGCTCAAGTGTCCTGACAACTGACTCTGTAACTGTTTCTTCTCCTGAAGATGCAAACTCACTTCTTCTTTGTGGCTAGATTTTAAATGTTGAATACTGCTATTGGCAGAGTCTATATCTGCCTGAAGTGCTGCTATAGTTTCTTCCTGACTTGTGACTTGCTCACAGAGAGCGTTAATCCTATGAAGTTCATTTTGAAAATACTCGAGCATTTCTGATAATGTCCTAGACTTAGATCCGAAAGCACCAACAAAGTTTGATATTTCTTTCTCCATCTCTCGAAATTTTTGAAAGGCTTCCTCAAGAAGCTTCTCTTTTTCTGTCAGTTGATCCTTATAATGGTCAACTTCTTCACTTAGATTCTTATTCCTCTGTAATTCACCCATAAAGTAATCCTTCATTTCCGATAATGTCCTCTTCTCAGAACCAAATGCACTGACAAAGTTCACAATGTCCAGCTCCAAATCACCAATCTTTTGACTAACCTCCTCCAGACACCTCTCCTTGTCTCCCAGCTGGTCAGTGTACTTGTCAAGCCTGTGTTTCATCTCTTGGCTCTCCTGAGAAGAGTGCTGCAGAGCCTGTTTACTAAGTGTCTTCTCCTCTGCAGAAAGATAAAGTTCTTGCTGCAAACCTTGGATCTCCACAGTTTGTTCTTCCTACATTGGGACAGAAAAATTTAAGAATAGAAAGCAAAGTCTACAAGAATAGAAACCAAGTCAAATATGGTACAACCTCCCAAGAGGAGCATAGGTGGAAAATTGTTTGAATTATGGTGGCAGGTAAGGGAGTAAAATAGACATATAGAAATACTTGAGGGACAAAAAACAAAGATTAGCTAGAAATAATAATTGTATATAGATGATTGCCATTGAGATATCAACTATGCACTTGCATTCATTATGTTAGGTCCATATCATGTATACATATTTTCTTTGAAGCTATGGTAGCTCAGTTGGTAGATCAACAGACTTATAATCCAAGTGTAGTAGATTCAATAGCTGCCCAGCCAGCCCAGATTAGCTTCAGGTCCTCAGAAAAAGTTGTTGTTGGATACATTTGTTTCACAATTTCTTTCAATTTTCAATAATGTTTCTAGCAGCTAAATCCCAACATGAAACAACAGTCTCATAAAGACTGATCTGTACTGACATTTTGAGCATAGGCAAAATCTGGTCATTTGATCATGTAAACCTGAATTTGATCTGTTTTCAAATGATTTGCATTAAAACACAAGAATCTGCTTTTAAATTTATCACTAAGTTGCATTTTTTAATGGAAATACAATTCCATAGGAATTTTAAAAAATGTCAGTTTGCAGCAAGTTGTACAGCTGCTTTCATTATTAACCACCACAAACAATACCAAGTTCAACATGATTATACAATCAGTCACTGCCAGTGTTAAATATGGTGGTACAGGCTGATTTTCATTCATAGTACTGTGCCAGTTTGGAATATAGCTATTAATTAAGTAAGAACAATGCTGAAAATTAAATTAAGATGCAAGAACAAATGCATCATCCTACAATAATTTTCAGTTTTCTAATGCAGTCTCTCTTACCAAAATTGTAATTTGTTCCAATGTTAGCTAAATCAAATGCAAATAATTCCCTTGAACACTTTCTTTCGAACCAACAACTGGACTTTGATGAGGGTAACAATAAAAATCAACATAAATCCCCCTACCCCGATCTCAGGGGATTAAATGACAAGCTGACAAACTGTTTCCCTAAGCTGAAAATATATTATGAATTGCTACACATACTCTTTGTAAATTCAAAGAATTGTAGTCTATCATGCAATGGCAGTTGTAATTACTTAAAATTATTTTTATAAATTACATTACTTACATTTTTGTTGGTTTGGTAAATATGTGTTGCACGTAAGTATTGTTGTATTATTATACTTACTGAATATTATAGATAAATAATTTACCTCCTCTAATAGTACAATATGTTTTTGTCTTCAGTTGACCATATCAACAAATGAAAATGTAAAATACATGTACCTTCAAGTGTTGTTGCTGTTGTTCTGGGGCTTAACGCCATTTTTCAG
>QKMX01144758.1:0-12794 GCA_003401595.1 Venustaconcha ellipsiformis
TATATATATATTACATTTTGTGAGCGATTTTGTTCATTTGCTAACAGCTTTTCTTAGGACTAATTGTTTGCTGTGTTTTGCTTAATGGGAAATAAAATCACATTTTCACAAAGCAACAGTGTTGTGGTATTTTCCTATTTCACAGTGAATCATTATAAAACCCAAAGAATTCAAGTTTGATGAGAATCCACCTAAAGTCCCAAGAATTCTGCAGTAATTGTAAAAACATCTATAATTTAAAATTTCCCCCAAATCATACTGATGAGAGATTATAAACAGCAAACAGTAAAGTTCTTAATGTATAACAAGATATATGTTGCATGTATGTCATCCATGGAGTAAACAATGTATTAGCCATTTTATTCTCAATTCAATCTTATTACACATGGCACATGGAGTACATATTTTGATTGGCAACAGGGGCTTCTCAGCACTGGAAGAGTAACAAATATTGACCTGTCCAAAACTTCACACACAGCTAGGTGGTTAGTCACAACACAGGTGCCTTCTCCCTTACTAGCAAAATGAACATTACACTGTTTTCGACAGATGTGAAGGAGTACAAGGTTTCCTAATATCTCTTCCACTCTTTAGCAATCAGAATGAGATTTGAGTAGTTCTCATCTCAGTGGAACCTCTTCAGCATCAGACTCATTGTAAAAGTACAAGTTTTGATTTTTCATGAGTTTTTCATGAAGAGTTCCAGAATAGAACTAGTCTATAATTCTTTCACAGACTTTCCAAATTGGTACACAATTGCATACAAGCTGGATTCAAATGCAAACTACATAGAACTGTATCTGTCATTACATAACACACAGGCAGATGTGGGTCTATGCAGTTTGGTACAACAAACAACAAAGACCCCGATCTGCCAGTACATTATGAGATGGCATATCTGGGTTTATGATGTTCTGCATTTGACCTGACCTATACAGGACCATATATGGTAATTAGTGTAGAAGTAGATCCATCATTGTATAATGCGATTACAGGTGCCTGCAGGTGCCTGTCGGTGCTGTTTGATAGTTCAGTGAGAATTATGCCTGGTGAATAAAGCAGTCTTTGAAATGGCTTATTTTACCTGCAGAAAAATATCTACCTGGTGCTGAAAAGGTTTCATGTTACTATCAGAACAAATGTCACAGGTGATCTACAGAAACTGTTAGATTGTAATAGCTAAGGTTAATCCAGTTAAACCAGTAGAGTACTTTTCTGCCAATCATAATTCTTTAAGTGAAGTTTCAAAATTATCTTACTATTCTTACCCTTAAGAACCACTGTTTTTTGACCGCTTCATAAATTATTCATATTGTTCTAAACATGTGATTGAATTTGTGGTGAAGAAGCTTGGACACAGTATTGTTATTTTTTAACCTTATACACCCATGTACACTGTGCATTTACCTGTGAAAATTTACAATTAATGAGTGCATTTAGTAGTGAAAATTTACAATTAATGAGTGTGCATTCACCTGTAAAAATTTACAATTAATATGATTTGCTATCCATATCATTCCTGAACATCAGGGTATGTGCTGTTCACAGCCATGTGTACATTACTTACACATGAACACAATGGCTGTTTTATGGATTTTTAAAAGTGTTTATCATATTTTTTCTTGTGGTTGAAATGACAGTCAAGATCAAAATTTAGATTACCATACCATTATTTGATGCAAAAGATGAGATAAAACAAAGCAACAACTTTCAAATGAGGTGATATGACAACACTGCAATTTTAGAACAACATTGTTTCTTACTATGCTATCTCTCACACAAAAAATCTTATAAATTAAAAAAAGATAGCTTTGAAATTTATAACCTAAACTGCTGAGTCATAGTACATAGGAGTGTCAGACTTTCCAATTATATGTAAAATCAACTTTTGATTGCATATATCCAATATGAATTTAGCAAGGATCATATTCCAAATAATAAAAAAAGAATGATGGTGATTTTTTGGGTGATCACCTAGGAACATGTGATAAAATAAATTATCAAGAAGGACCTAGGTTATAAAAACAATTTCAGAAAAATAGTTGTTATTTTTTTACATGTTGATAATGTACAGATACACAATACAAATATTAATATGAGTTGATTTAAAAAAAATAAAATACAATGATGAATATAAGATAATTTTCTTGTACAATAATACATATTAAAGCAATATATTCATACATATACAAGCAAGGCCTAGAAATTTATACAGCATAGCAATGGCTCTTTGGTACAATAATTTATTTGCTATAGAATGGCTATACAAATGAATGACAACTAAATGATCTAATGCAGATGAAGCACTCCTTTAGACACATTATAACTGCCTTTGATCTATTCCAGTCAATGCCTTATTTGGACTGAAAACTACTTTGTGTTTTTTTTATGGTATAATTTAACAAAAAGCTTTCATTATTGCCAAAATATATGTTCTACTATTATCAATTAATCTAAAACTCAATAATCAGCACAAAAATATTGACTGCCAAAACCTTTCACTAATTTTTGTTATCTGATTTTCTAATAAACATATGATAATTTCACTTTGTTCTGTATAGAGTAGATTGAGTACATCTGAGTAAAAACCAAATCCCTGTAGAAAAAATTTAAATTTGGTTCTTCTGGAAAGCCTTGCAATTAGGAAAGTTAGGAAAGCCATTGGGTAATGGGAAGGTAGGAACATGGAGGCACATAAACATGCACTGGAAACATTTATTTATCCTTTTAATACATGTCAAAAGCTTTGTGTTTCTACCAAGTAATGATGGCAAGTGATTAATCCACATGTTAACACTTTGTTCATTACATCATTCATTTTGACCATTTTACACCAAAGATAATTGAGGAAACTATTAATTGTAACAAACTTATCTGCCGTTAAGTACAATATCAAACTTACATTAAGGTAATTATAAATCAGTACTAATATTTAAGTAACTTCTATTAAGATGCAATTTATGAAATATTGTTACCTATTAGCAATTGCCATGATAAAATTAGGCCCCAGTAGCCATTAGAATTCATCACAATGAATAGTTTCTGCCATACTCCTCAGAACTTTTATGGTCAAAGTACCTGGTGGAATTACCAAAGTGTTAACATTAATTTCAACTTGTATGGAAAGAGAAAGACAAAACTGTCCCAAAAACATAGTTTGGTTTCAGCATCAACAACTGTAACATCATCTAAATATTAGTGGGTTATATTCTATGTAATGTATGCAACGGAATGAATAAAAGCTCTACTACTGTGTGGCACATTAGATTGATGTTGGTGAGTGAAAGTTACCTAATTGCCTGCAATCTCAAGTCTGCATCCGAAGTATGTCTTCGGCCTGCTTGATTGACTCTCGCGTATAGGATTGGGCAAGCTTATTGCAATCCTGTAGCAAAAATAATTTCTTCCATTACAAGAAATTCATAATATAGTGTGCAGCCCTCCCACTTTTTCTTTAAAGGAATCCAGGGTAAATATACAACTAGTCAAGCCATAGGTCTGTCAAGTTTAGTGAAACACCAATGATCTACAAGCTGCAAGTGTTGCCATGGGGGATGACAGTATAATTCTGGTCATTGTCAACCAATGCTTTTTGAAGTTTTTGAAGAGCTCATGGATATCAGCAACATGTCTTGTAAAGATAAAGAGATGAATTTGATCAACAAGGGCTATAACTCTGTACAGACTAGAGCAGATCAGACAAAGTCCTTAAAATGCACATTTTGGTCCTAAAGCAATTTTCTTACCAAATTCCATCAGAACATAATAGCACAAGAACCATATTCCAAATTTCCATGTGAAGAAAAGAATATGCTGGCCAAGGGACATAACTGTGTCAAAAATGAGTAGACATGACAAACCCATTAACAACACATATGCTACATGTTTCTAGCAAACTACATCGGAATATACTGAATTATACTCGAGTTATGATAGTTATAAGTAGCATTCCATCTGAAGCTATTAAATTAACTGTCAAAAATACTATATCTACACCCAAAATGGAGTTCAGAGGACAAAAACCCATAAATGGTACATCCTTGTCTATGTGACAATGTTAATATCAAACTGCATCAGAATATACTCAATAGTTCTTGAGCTGTGATGTTTTTGTATCCAAGGAAAGAAAATATTAAAAAAAATCATTGTACCATAGGCACTCCACCCACCAAATGGTAGTCACAAGCACACACCAAATGGTAATGAATCATATGTAATGTTTCAGAGCTTGTTGGTTATTAAGTGCAAATGAATTATCAGATAGATCAAAAATGTGATTAATATTTGTGCTCTCACATTTAAGTGTATAGACCCAATAAAATGAGCAGATAACTTTCACATCACTGTTTATGGATGTAATAAAATGGGTAGACAACTCTCAAATCTGTGTATGGACCTAATAAAATTTACAGACTCTTGCATGTATGGACCTAATAAAATGGGCAGACAACTCTTGCATATATGGACCTAATGAACAGATATCTCTCACATGGCACAAAACAAAAACATTTTACTAATAATAAAAATTGGGGGGGGGGCAGTGTGTTTTTAAGATGCTTTATTTTTTTCTGTATGCACAATTTTTTCATTCCAGAAAACAAGCTTTTAGTGTTTAATGTTGCATTCGGTGTCTAGAAATCCACTTCTATTGGAATTACTCACTGAAAGACGTCTTTTCGAACTCACTTTATACCAATAACTGAATGAGGATGTGAGCAATTTAAGGCGACAAATGTGAGTAGATTGTAGCAGAAATAAAGCAGCATTAATGCCATAGAATGGAAGGTTGTTACAATCAGTTACAAATTTGAAGTAATCTCCATAGCAAATGAAATCAGAAGTTCAAAATAAGTATACGACTAGTCAATGATAACAAAGATAGTTAAAGTATTGAAAATAGAGACAGGTCAGTCAGAACACAACATTTTCATTTAGCCACCAACCTGTTGATAATGAGAGGGCCAAGTTGTCAAGAAGATGAAAGATCAGATCATGCATCCGAACTACAAGACTGTACATTAATATATTATTCCTTAACATATTGGGTTGAATATTCTTTAAAAATTCTTAAAACTGAATCTTGATCTTTATAACGATTTTCTAAAAAGCTAACAAACTCAATATTACCTGGGCAAAATATTTGTAAATAATGTAACAAGTCATAAGAAAAGAAATAGCATTATTTCAGGAAGGAAATTAAAATTTACATTTATTAACTGTAGGATTTGGCAGTCAAATGTTTTTTTTCTTTCTATGATGAAAATATAATCTCAAACATTCTGATAATCTGTGAAAATTCCGCTGATAATCTATGACAACACAATGTCAAGGACACTCCAAGAATTTTCAGGTATAAAATTATTACATACATGTGAAATGCAGTTAAAGCTGTTCTGTACACATACATGATTTTAAAAGAACTACAAAATTATGAAAGCAAACCACATTTTTTCCTGTTTATTTTTTTCACAATTAAAATAAGTGCCCAAACTTGACAAAAAACTCTCAAATTTTATTTCCATTACTTCAGGAAATTAGTATTATGCATTAATAAGACTAGACACATATTCTGAAAGCTGTATAAACTGGCTGAAATCAAAATGATTGATGCCATTTTTTAATCCTGAACTGGACGGGAAAAAGGCCTATTTTGTGACCTGCTTCAACTCAGACATAGATAATCCATACTGCACAGATGGATTAACATCAGTAATGGTTACAGCTACTTTCGATCAAAGATAAACTTTGATATTTGAAGTTCCACAGCTTTAGCAATAAGACTGATAAAAGAAAAAAAGGCAGCTATATTCACTCCCCAATATTTAGGCAGCTTGCTTTCACAATTTAGCAAATATTCATACAAGTCTGTCAAAGCACGCAGATAAAAAGTAGAGTCACAATGTTAAATATTTATAAATAAGACATTCATTTATTAAAAAAACTATGGTATATAGGAATGATTGTGCAACATTTCAAAATACTAAATTATATAGCCTGAAAAACAAATCAATCTTTGCCGAAAAATTTAAAAACTGATTTTTTTTTTATAGTATGTGTATCGATTTTTAACAAACAACCTACTACAAATAGCATACACTTTACATGCTGGCAGATCATAGTCTATGTGGGAAACTGGAAATTACAAATAGAATTAAACAAGTTGACCCAGACCTTCTGACATAGGAGACCCATGTATGGGTCAACACTGCTTGTTACAAGTTATAATAAAAAACATGTAGACTTGAATTTTCTGGCAGATTAATATACAGTAGATACATGGTTTTACCTGTAGGTGCTTTTCCATTAGTGAATGCCGTTTATAAAATCACCTTACATTATAATTCAAAGTTAATAGTAAAATCTTTTTTCTACTTCAGTAAAAACTGACCAAAAAGAAGACAAATGAGCCTGGAAGTGGACTTACACTTGTCATGTTATTTTCCTTTTGTGTGCAACAAATGTATAGGATAGGTTGTTTGTCAGAGTAAGTTTAAATTTGTAGCATCACAACAGGAGTGTGTGAAAATATTATGACATTCCATATATATTCACATATAAATTGATCCAACTACAAACAGATCTGACTTTGATCTGCCATTGCACATTGGGGTCTGTCTTGTTTGCTCTGCAGAAATCCTAACAAACTGCAGAGATGTAGCTATGTCAGTGCATTATTGAGTGAAAGAGTTAAAGCTGTATAGTTTGCAGTTGAACTCAACTTATAAGTGTTTATATAGGATACTTTACAACTATTTTGTTAGTATTTATATCATTTGTTTGAAATGAGTGCATACCTGGTGAGCAATACAAACTTACATTCTGAATTCATTTTAAAAAAAACAGTGAAATCAAAATCAATTATTGAAATTGAACTATTTGCTAAAATTCTTCTGTGAGTTAAAAAACACATGCAACAACTTAAGATGATGAAGGATTAAAATCAGCATGCAAAATTTTACCAATTAACTTTTTGGGGTTATAAAACATAAAAAGCCCAAATAAGTTCAACCCTGAAACTGACAATGATTTAAATGCAAATTACTTAGTTTTTATTTATATTTGTAATGCTTGGAATTGTTTAGGTCTTTTATACTGAATTAATTTCATGTCACCATAACACTCAGGTTACAATAGATTATCGACATGAAGCTGACAATCATTAAGCCAACCAATAGTACCCAGACACCAATCATAACGAGATATCAATAGTAGCCAGATACTAATAGTACCCAGGTATTGATAGTTGCCAGACACTAAAATACCCAGATACCGATAGTACCCAGATACAGATAGTACCCAGATACCAATAGCACTCAGATACCAATAGTACTCAGATACCATAGTACCCAGGTATTGATAGTAGCCAGACACTAAAGTACCCAGATACCGATAGTACCCAGATACTGATAGTATCCAGATACCAATAGTACTCAGATACTAATAGTATCCAGATAACAATAGTACCCAGATACCAATAGTAACAAAAGTACCCAGATACCAATAGTATCCAGATACCAATGTACCCAATAGTACCCAGATACAACTGGTACCCAGATACCAAAAGTATCCAGACACCAACAGTACCCAGATAAAAATACTATCCAGATACCAACAGTAGTTCCAATCTATTGATTTCTTTATGCATAAGCAGAGGGTCTTAATTTTGTAAAAATTACTTCAGGCATAAATGGTTAGTAATTACAAACATGTATGCATAACCAATGCATGCAAATTGATGTTAGCATTCATTTACGATAAAGAACACAGTTAGTTGCTAAAAATAGCAACTGGAAGGCAATGCCATGACTTAAACACATTCAGCTTGAACCCAATCAAATATGATCTATTGGATCAATGACTTCTTTTCGATCCAAGGCAATTCAGTTCACATCTCCACTCTTAACATATTTATTTGTTTTCTAAAGAGATACATTTTGAAACCAGCTTGTATTCTGGATGCTGCTTTTTCGGCTATTTTTGAAGCCATATTTTTTTTCTGGTATACTATCATCCCTTTTTTCATTACAGGAACAAGTGTGTTCCTTTTAAAGTTCCGGGTATGATACGCTTTGAATACTGCCTGAATCACTGTTGCTGCACGATGACATTTTTCCTTTCGTAGCTTTCTGACAAGTGATCTATCAACGTATCCTCTGTAGAAGGACTGGATTTTCAATGCTGCAGCATCTCCTATTGTGAGTTCAGGGGCACTTGTGGGGCGGTGCCTGGGCGTGATCTGCTTTATGTATGCCTTCCTATGCAATCGAGCCTCTATCTCCTGTCGTACAAGACAACCTCTCACAGCAGCCTGAACACGTGCTGCGGATCTGCGTGGTTTCTTTAGGTAGTCCTCCAAAGTTTCTTTGCTGAAGTCAGGGGGCTGAAGACTTGCCAAAAATTCCTTTTCTTTTTCTATTTCCCTTCGAGTGACATGCCCTCTAAAATGTGCTTGGATTTTACAAGCAGCATCATGCCTGATTTGGCGCCTATGGCAAAGGCGCCATTGATAGTCATCATCTTTCTGAAGCCAAACTCTCGTGCTGTGACCTCTAACATAAGCTTGGACAACTGTGGATGCTGCTTTTCGCCGTTCATATATTTTGAGATAATCCATCATATATTCCGTAAGGAAATTGTGGGCCCACACCCCGATATCTTTCAGCTCCTGCTTTTTGTTTTTGACAAATACTCTCGCTTTATGCCCTCTATAATGAGACTGAATTTTGGTAGCTGCTTCTTTCCGCTTCTTCTCCATCTTCCTTCGGCTTGCCTCTTTCCGAGCTACATATCCACGATAATGTGACTGTATTACCAAAGCAGCTCCATTTCTTCTTCTTTCCTCCCATCTTCTGCTAGCTTCCTTTCTAGCAAGATGACCTCTGTAATAGGCCTGGAGTTTAATTGCTGAAGCCCGTTTTGCAATGTACTCAGTTCTATTTCTGTATCCCTTGTACATAGACTGAATCTTAGTAGCAGCCTTATTCCTTCTCTGTCTTTCTCGCTCTTCGGCTCGTTTTCTCTGACACTCTGTGAAATGTTTGTAGCTCTGGTATCCTGACTGGATATTATTCGCAGCTGTGTGGATTTTAATTTGGTGTGCTCTTTCCTTCAGGTCTTTTCTAACGAAAAACCCTCTACAACAACTCTGTATTGTATTTGCTGCAAGTTGTCGCTGCCTTTCTCTCTCAATTTGTTCTTGCCTTTCTTTCAAATACCTTCGAACATGGTATCCTCTGAAGCAAGACTGTATCAAGATGGCGCACTGATGAGTTTCTTCGACTCTTTGTTTGGCAGATCTTACTGCCCTCATTTCTCGCCTCTGTTTTGTTGCCTTGACACCTGCCTGGATAGCCGAGGCTGCACGTGTCTTTGTTTGGGCCTCCGTGATCCTCTTGTTTACTCTAAACCGCCTAACCTTTAGACCTTTGACCCCTGCCTGTATGATTACAGATGCTTTGTTCCATGTCCGGAATCGTGTGTTTTTTCTTGCAAAGAGCCCCCAGCAGGCAGCCTGTAATTTGGTGGCACATCGACTGTCTCTAGAGTAGTTTGAAGCTCTTTTAATTCTAAGGAACTTGAAACCTGCTTGGATCAATGAAGCATTTTTATTTCTCAACTGCAGCAATCTTTGTTGATGTTCTTGTCTCGCTTTGAGACTATGGTACGCTGCTTGGATTATACTTGAGGCAGTGTGTTTGAGAATTCTCTGCTCCTCTTCAATTTCTTCCGCAGTTTTCTTCCTTTCAAAATTAAGAACAAGTAGTTCTGTGTCTGCTTCAAAATTACGTTGATGAGGTGGCAATTTTCTTTTTCGCCTTGTTGTCTCCCTTTTCCTTTTTCTGGGCATGTTCTCCGTTTTCTCTGTGTCCTCAAGGATTGGTTCTAGCCTAACAGGAGCCACCAGTTCATCCCTTGGTGATGTCATGGAATTATGGACACTTGGTGATTTCTCCACTTCTACTAAAGAAAAAGGTTTGTTTTGTCTTACTCTTTGCCTTTCACTCCCAGAATTTCTCTGTTCTTCATCTACATCTTTAACTGGTGATGGTTTTTGATTTTCCATTACTGTATTTACATTTTCATTCTTTTTCTTTGGAGGCTCCACAATGTATTTGACAGGCTTTTGCCTTTCATTGAATGTCAATGGATTGCCTTTAACATGCACAGTTTCTTCATCAGTGTCTGAAGGGTGATAAGAATTGGGGTTTCTTCTAACTGGCAAAGAATCTTTCTTTGTAGGCTGAGAAGTCACAGTATAACAGTCTTTTCTCTCAGACTTTAACTTTTCTTCTTGGAACAAGTCTTTTTTATCTTTTTCTTGATTATGTGAATACTCTTTCTCTGACTGAGATTCTTCTTTGGGAGATTTAATCTCTTCTCTCGTGGAATCTAGTTCAAGCTCTGGTATAGTTTCTGTGTTCGATTCATCTTCTTCAGTAAATGATTCCTGCTTTTGAACGGTGTCAGTCTTTTCTCCTAAATCCAAGTCCAACGAGTCCGCTTCAAGATCCTTATTTGTTTTTGAAAATTCATCAGGCAGCATATCCTCCCTTTCTCGGATTTCTTTACGGACCTTGTAACCTCTCCACGCTGCCTGAAGTTTTGTGGTAGCATATTCACGTTTTCGTTTCCATTCTTCATATTCAATGTCAAATCTTTCCTGTTGCTTATACTTAAGCTCCCTTCTACAAAGGTACCCTCTGAAAACACACTGAAGGAGTAGCACTGCATCATCTTTGGTTTGGTATTGTTTTGAAATTTGATTAGTTTCACGATGAACTCTGTGAGTGTGAAATGCTGCTTGAATTATGGAAGCTGCCTTTGCTTTCTGGTTTTCAGTTTTTATACATGCTATTTCTTTTCTTGTTTTATATCCCCTAAACCTGGACTGTATCTTGACAGCAGCTTGCTCTGTTTTCATGTTCATTTCCTGAACCTTTAAGGCTTGTACATCTCTTCTGGCTTTGTAGCCCCTATATCCTGCCTGAATCTTCACAGCTGCTTGAGTCTCCTTTCTCTCCTTTTTCATTTTCTTGGCTTCTGCCTTAGCTCTGTATCCTCTGTACCTTGCCTGTATGATGACAGCAGCTTCATCTCTCTTTTTCAAAGATTCTATATACTGTGCAGATTTCCTTGCTTCAAGACCCCTGAAAACTGCATGGATTTTTGCAACTGCGAGCATGTTCTTTATCCTTTTTGTGTCCTTTCTAGATCTGTAACCCCTGTATCCTGACTGTATTTTAATTGCAGCCTCCATCTGTCTCTTCTCTGCAAACCTGTCCTCACGCAGCTTTTGCACTCTTTTCCTTGCCATGTATCTTCTATAAGCACTCTGAATTTTAATAGCCGCTTCAGTATGCTCTCCAAGGGAATTTATTTTAAAAAAAGCTGGAGCTAA
Source organism: Venustaconcha ellipsiformis (assembly GCA_003401595.1). Lineage (NCBI taxonomy): Eukaryota > Metazoa > Mollusca > Bivalvia > Unionida > Unionidae > Venustaconcha > Venustaconcha ellipsiformis. Next base: position 11,399 of record QKMX01144758.1, read on the forward strand.
AGCTTCATCACTTGTCTCTGGATCAGTCCTTGGGGGATTTTCATGTCTACTTGCTTCACTAGTATCAGATCTCGTTAGAGAACTGTCACTTCTCTGGTTATCAGTGTCACCGCCTTTAGTATCTGTGTAACCACTGTCTGGCTCTGAGTCTTTTTTATCATCATTGGCCCTTTCTTCTATGACTGATTCCTCCTCTTCAATTCTTGACAGTTCTGTTCTCTCCCTGATTGCATGTGCCATGTCCTCCTCCTTTCTGCCACCATAGAGGATGACTGTCAAATCTTGGGGATGTGTGGACATTTCTTGCCTAGCTTTATTTGCCCACATAGCAGCCTGTATTTTTGTTGCTGCTGATCTTACAATGGATGCCCTGTGTTTCGCATCCTTGAGCCTTCTTTCTTTGAAGGCCCTGAAGTATGCTTGAATAGTGGATGCAGCTCTTTTCTGCTCAGAAATCTGAGATGTGGATTTAGGCTTTCCAAAGTTGATAACAACCATGGGTTCCCAGTTCTTTCTAGCTAGTGCACCTCGCGAAGCTGCCTGTATAATAGTTGCAGCTTTAACTTTCTCTGCTGTAATGCATTTAGAAGTAAAAAGCTCCAGCTTAGATGGCTTAGTCTCTATCTGACGTGTTTCTTCTCTGACCATGAATGCTTTTAAAGCAGCCTGTACAACTGCAATAGCCACCTGTTTCATTTTATCAGAGAGGGAAATGGTTTTCTTTTCCACAGTATACTTTCTCATATACTTATTTGCTTCACATCTACTCTGATATGCATGAAAGGCAGCCTGTATCTTGGTTTCTGCTGATGTGTTGTCTTCTACGATTGAATTGTCGGAATCTATTCCCGAATCAGTACCCTTTGTCTCCTTTATAAGGTGCATTTCTCCTCTTGCAAGGTATGCATGGAAAGCTGCCTGAATCATTGTACCTGCCTTTAATTTTGATTCACTAGTTTTTTCCACAATGCTTTCATATCCTCTTTGTTGTTTGATATCAGGTTCTGTTGGACCTTGGTAGCTGAGCAAGGCTTTTGGTGACTCACTTAAAGTGCCATCTACTGTTGGACTGGAAGATTGTATAGACAATCTTTCTCTTGTCTTTTGTCCCTTAACTGCTGCTTGTATCAACATTGCCTGCCTACTTTGATCAACACCTTTAGATTTGGGTGGCTGTGTTTGCAGCCTGCTTCTTTGTGCAAGGTGCTTTTGTTCTTGACGTGTGAAGAAGCCATGAGCATTTGCCTGTATTGTGGTTGCTGCTTTATTGCCCTTTACTAATCTGCTCTGATTCAGTTTAAGAATTTTTTTTCTTTTGTCATTTGCTTTTCTATTTGATTTTATTTGCTCTCTTTTAAGAGTGGATTTCAATTCTTTGATATACATTCTTGTTAAT
>QKMX01144801.1:0-19513 GCA_003401595.1 Venustaconcha ellipsiformis
AGATGCAGGCATCATAAGAGAACGGCAATGAATAATATTTAATATTTTCGAAATGACTATATTAAAATAATGTTAAGCACATGATACAGATGTACGTAATAAGGGCAGAGAGATAGACCAAGTGAGAGATATAGAGGTAGTTAATATTTAGAAACAATTGTAGTCGATGAAGAGTGCCTGATTAAATGGACTTAAATTCGGGTAAGTTTCTCACTTGAGCAAATAAGTATCTTTCCTGCATAGTTTCTCTTTCTACGTTGATAACTTCTATATATGTTAAGAATTACGTATATGATTTATTCTGAATAATTCGTTTTCTTAAATATAAACACAACAATCTCAAACAATCGAGAAACGTTCTTAGTTGAATCCCTAAAGAATAATTTTAAAGTAACTTACCAACATCTGAAACGGAAATAAATTGTTTATATTAGTGAATAGTCCACAGGGTATACATACAATATTTCTCAAAAATGTATAGCTATTTAAATTTTAGGAGCCTTTACAGGAGCTAAGGATACAATTCTGATAAATAGCGATTATATGACAAGGCGATTATACTAAGAGACCAATAGGACATCTGCTGTCATTTAAACAAATTAACACTTTGAGTATAAGCGTATCAGTTAAGCAATTGATTGTCTCTGCTGCATAGTTTCACTTTCAACTCTGATAGCTTCAATATATTTCAATTATTCCGTATATGATCTAATATCAAGAATTTATTTTATTCAATAAGAAAGAAAGGAATCGGCGATTTACGTTTTATAATGTTTCATCACTCAATCTTGTTTAAAACAATCTCAAGCACTCGTAAAACGTTCTCGTCTAAATTGTATCCATATAGGTTACATTTGAAATAACTTACCTTTGTCTGAAACGGAAATAAATTGTCTATATTAGTTACCAGTCCACAGAATTTTCATACAGTATTCCTCAACAATGTACAGCAATTTAAATATTAGGAACCTTTGCAGGAGCAGCGGATAAAATTCTGATAAGTAGATATTATATCACAAGGTGATGATTATATGAGACCAATTGGACATCTGCTGTCATTTAATCAAATTCTCACATTGCGTATACGTGTCTCAGTTAAGCAACTTTTGGTCTTTGCTGCATAGTTTCACTTTCTACGCTGGTCGTTTGTATATATTGTAAGAATTACATAAATGATTTAATATGAAGAATTAATTTTCTTCAGTAAGAATGAAAAGTATCGGAGAGTCATTTTTTATAATATTTTATCACTCAGTCTTGTCTAAAACAATCGCAAACAATCGTGAAACGTTCCCATCTGGACTGCGTCCCTATAGACCGCTTTTGAAAAAACTTACCACTCCCTGAAACGGAAATAAATGTTTATATTAGTGAACAGTCCACAGGGTTTACATACCAGTATTCCTCAACAATTTTCATCAATTTCAATTTTAGAAACCTTTGCAGGAACAGCAGATAAAAATTCTGATAAGTAGCGATTATATCACAAGGTGATGATTCTATGAGACCAATTGGACATCTGCTGTCATTTAAGCAATTTCTCTCTTTCCGTATACGTGTCTCAATTAAGCAACTGATTGTCTTTGTTGCATAGTTTCACTTTCTACGCTGATCGTTTGCATATATTTTAAGAATTACGTACATGATTTAGTATTAAAAATTCATTTTCTTAAGTAAGAATAAAAGGCATTGTACAGTCACATTTTAAAATATTTTATCACTCCATCTTGTCTAAAACATTCGCAAACAATCGTGAAACGTTCCCATCTTAACTGCATCCCTATAGACCGCTTTTTAAGTAACTTACCAATCCCTGAAAATGAAATAGATAGTTAATATTAACGAACAGTCCAGTTTTTACATACCAGTATTCCTCAACAATTTACATCAATTTGAATTTTAGGAATCTTTTCAGGAGCAGCGGATAAAATTCTGATAAGTAGCGATTATATCTCAAGGAGCTGATTCTATGAGACCAACCCAAATATGGCATATGCTGTCATTTAAACAAATTCTCATTTTGCGTATACGTGTCTCAATTAAGCAACTGATTGTATTTGATGCAAAGTTTCACTTTCTACGCTGATAGTTTGCATATATTTTAGGAATTACTTATATTATTTACTACGAAGAATTCGTTTTGTTCAGTAAGAAAGAAAGCCATGGGAGAGTAACATTTTATAATTGTTTAGCACTCAAACTTTTCTAAAGCAACCTCATGCAATCGTGACGCGTTCTCATCTAAACTGCATCTTTATAGACCACTTATAAAAATAACTTACCACTCCCTGAAACGGAAATAAATTGTTCATATTAATGAACGATCCGCAGGAATTACATACAGTATTCAACAACAATGTACAGCAGTTTCAATTTCATGAACGTTTTCATGAACAGTAGATAAAGGTCTCATAAGTAGCGATTTTATCACAAGGCGATGATACTATGAGAACAATATAACATCTGCTGTCATTTAAACAAATTTCCAATTATCGTATACGTGTCACAATTACGCGGCTAATTGTTTTTCCTGCATTGGTTCACATTCCACGCTAGATGCTTATATACAATCTAAGAATTACGTATATAATTTAATATAAAGAATTCATTTTCTTCATTAAGAGCGAAAGTCATCGGAGAGTCACTTTTAATAATGGTTTATCACTCTTACTGGCCTGAAACAATCTCAAACAATCGTGGAATGTTCTCATCCAAACTGCGTCCCTATAGACTCATTTTAAAATAACTTACAATGTCTGAAACGGAAATACATTGTTCATATTAATCAACAGTCTACAGGGTTTACAAGCAATATTTCTTAACAACGAGCAACTTATCGAACTTTAGGAACCTTTCCAGGAGCGGTGGCAATATTGACAGTAACGATTCTGTTGCAAGGTGATGATACTATGAGACCAATAGGACATTTGTTTTCATTTAAACAAACTTCCACTGCGTATACTTGTCTCAATTAAGCAAAGGATTGTCTTTGCTTCATTGTTTCAATCCTTGCGCATATAGCTTGTATATTTGTTAAGAATTTCTTACGGAATTTGAAATGAAGAATTCATTATCTTCAGTAATAAAGAAAGGCATCAGAGAAAAACGTTTATTATCGCTTATCACTCAGACTTGACTAAAACATTCTCAAACAATCGTGACACATTCTCATCTGAACTACAACCCTATGGACTACTTTTGAATTAACTTGCCAATATCTGAAACGGAAATACATTGATCATATTAATGAACAGTACACAGGGTTTACATACATTTTTCCTCAAAGATATACAGCAATTTCAAATTAAGGAACATTTTAGGAACAGCGGATACAATTCTGATAAGTAGCGATTGTATCACCAGGCGATGATGCTATGAGACCAATTGGACATCTGATGTCACTTAGGCAAATTCTCATAATTAGTTAAGCAATTGTTTGGCATTCCTGATTAGTTTCACTTTTTACGCTGGAGGCTTCTATATATTTTAAGAATTACGTATATGATTTTAATATGTAAAATTCATTTTCTTCAGTAAGAATGAAATGCATCGAATAGTCACGTTTTATAATGCTTTATCACTAAAACTGGTCTAAAACAGTCTCAGACAACAGTGGAACGTCCTTATCTGAACTGCATCCCTATAGAAAAGTTGTAAAATAACTTACCATTCCCTGAAACGGAAACACATTGTTTATATTAGTGAACAGTCCACAGGGTTTACATGCAATATTTCATAACAATAAACAGCTATTTGAAATTTAGGATCTAATATAGGAGTGGAGGATAAAATTATATACGTACCGATTATATTGCAAGACCTATAGAACATCTGCCGTCATTTAAACAAATTCTCACTACGTAGAAGTGTCTGAATTAAGCAATTGAATATCTTTGATGCAGTTTCGCTTTTAACACCGATAGCTTCTATAGCTTTTAAGAATTAGGTATAGAATTTTATATAAAGAATTAAGTTTCTGAAGTAAGAGCTAAAGCCATGGGAGAGCCACATTTTATAATGGATATCTCACAAACTTGTCTAAAACATTCTCAATCAATTGCGAAACGTTATCATCTGAACTGCAAATCCCCGAAACAGATAAATTGTTCATATTAGTTCATATGATTGAACAGTCCACACGGTTTACATACAACAAAATTAAAAGAATCAAACCAATAGATGTCTGTAAATATGCCTCCATAAGATGGCGTTTCTCCAATTCACTTTAACTACTTTAACTCTAATACTGCCATTATAAACTTCAAATCGAATAATTATAAACGGTTTTGAATGTTTGTATATCTCATATTGGTTTTTAATCTCTGAACTTCGAAAGTATTTCATAACATTTTGCCATTTTGATGCCATTATATAAATACTGAAAATGTCTTTTCGACTGTTTTTCATTATTGCTGATAGTTTACTTAATGCCATGGTTCATATATTAAATCACTGGCGATTCAGCTAATATAATGTGTTTTAGATTTTGGTGCCCAATCTACGATAATGACTTTTTACACTTTGTGCTACATTTAGCGAAAACTTCAGACTTTCTGATTCTGAATTCATAAATCAGTTAATTTATCAACGTGCTTAGGATTCGAGTTGGAAAATTGTACATATCATGTTTGAAACATTTCTGTAATTTTATAAACTCTCCGTTGGCTTGGTGGTATGATGTAGTATTCGATACGCTAATAAACTCTTTCAAAATACAACAAGAATCAGTCTGTGCATTTTTTCCACAGCTTGTAACAGAGTCATTTTTTTCTTGATGATCAGTATTTATAAGATTAGAGGCAGGCTACTAATTGTACTCTTTTGCACACGAAGTTCGTATGTTCAAGTTAACGTGTTTTGTTCATAACAATTACAATGGTTGTATACGACCCTAGATGAGCCGCTGTGACAGACTGGAAGGTACAGGATATATTGAAGTAAAAATCGTTTGCGATATTAATGCGTGTCATGTACCTATAATTGACTTTGACTTTATATTGTCACGGTAAATTTCATTTTCACGTTTAACCGACGCATGATAAAAAGTTTCCTCAAGTATTAATATATCGCTTATCTTACACACCAGCTACTACCAACATAAACAAGCAAATAAAGATGACTATTATATCTGAAATATAGTGGCTTTTGCACATATAAGTGAGAACACCCTCCCTATAATAATTAGTTATGACAAGTGCGCACTTTTGAAATACTTCTGCGTGACCTACTGTACACACATTCGCAGACTATCCAGTTTAATGGTATGAAAGCATTGTCTTTGGATAATGAAAACTTAAGCCTATCACATATTCTAATCTGCATTGAATGATATAATAATATGCACAGATATACTTTAGCCATTCTAGTATCACAAGTTATTACCAACTTATGAAAGGGAAAGAATATGTTCATATTAAAGAATTTACTCATGCGTGTTGCATCAAATTGTTCTGTAGAAAATATAGATATATATAACTGTTAAGAACAACTGTAGCTACATCTACGTAAATGGTGATGAAGACAATTATGCTAAGGATGATGACACGACACTTGCTATCTCTGAAATACATTCTCAGACTGCATACCGGAAATCGATTTAACATAGTACAGGGTTTTCTGACTGGACATTAAGGAAGCTAAAATGGTAATCCACTGTGGATACAATATTCCGACGTATTTAAATTAGATGTTTAGCTGCTAATTCTAATATCATTTTGTTTGCGAATAATAGGCATATGTACAAATATTATCTTTAATTCTTTTCATCATTCTTCGGTTTAGGTACATTAAGCATAAACCGGACATAATGCAATACAAAAGGTTACTTAGTAACAATTCAACTCCAGGTATGCATCGTGTTTTCGTTTTCTTTTCATATACGTTGTTCCAAAAAGGTAATATTGTTCATATTACTGTATACTAGCACCTAATAAATCTTTAAAACTGTACATTAATTGAAAAAAAACTGGATTAAACATTGGGTAGTCCATATCTAAACCAATCTGCTGTATTTGCATACGATTTTAAATCTATTCATGACCATTGTTAAGACGATGCATGCATCAACACATAGATAATAAAAATATTGTCTAATGCTTACCTAACACTTATAAACACTATTTAATGTTCGACTATTTCCTTTTTGCTGGTAATTAAAGGGAAACGTTATCAAAACATCTATTAATTCATGATTTAGAGGAATTTCAGCACGTTAACTTTGAAGGAAAGTTTGGTATGCAAAAGTCTGGATACAAGCGCATGAATCCATTTGTCTCAGATTTTAGAGTTATTTCCGCCGTTTTCGCCTCTAATGATTGCTCGTGACAGTAAATTGTTTGATTGTTGAAAATCGGCAAGCGCTTTTATGATAACTTTTACAGTTTACGCTTAATAACCATTAATCTGGTACTGTGTATTAAATTCATCAGGTTGAACATGTCTCAACGTCACCTATTTCCAATTTTCTGCTTATAGTTGGAAACTAAATGGATTTCTGCAACGAGATAAACAAGTAAGAAAGAAGAATATGAGAGTGATTTGTTTCTAACTGCTATTAATTCCAAATGATCTGTGTCTTAAAATTCAATCAAAAATCTTGGTTGTTAACTAAGCTAAATGCACATAATATAGGCAGATAGGCAGAAGAGACAGCGATCTATATCTATTTAATATTTAGAACAATTGCAGCAAATAAGTAGTGCTTGATTGAATGCATCATAATATGTATCGGTGTCTCTTTCACAAATTGTCAGTCTAGCAATTGATTATTATTGCCGCATATTTTCTCTCACGACAGCGATAGAAAGAATATATTTTGAGAATTACATTTGAACATGAAGAATATATTGTAATATACATGAGGGAAAGACATTGAAGGGCAAACACAGTTGGCTTGTGTCACATTTTGTACGGGCTTATCACTCCAACTGGACTAAAACTGCATCATTATAGAATATTCAGTTATTTACCTTATTCAGCAAAACAGTCTTTACTTTATTTTTAAAATAAGTCACCATATCCTGAAACGGAAATAAATTGTTCATATTAATGAATAGTCCATAGTGTCTACATTTCTCAACAACGCACAGAATATTGACATTTTAGGAACCAATCATGAATGTCAGCTCAGTTCTGATAGTACTTGTACATCTGTTGTAACTTAAACAAATTATAGCTTTGATTACAAAGAATTTTTCCAAAGTAAAATAAGTTCATGCGTTGATATAAATGCAACTTATATTTCCTTATTTATACGATATTCCTATCTTCGTAAAATAGATTGTTCGTCATATTTCGCTCTGATTATTTTTTGTTCTTCTAAAAACATTTGTCGATTAGTTGCAAGATTCGTTTCAAATTCGGCTAATCTAGGAATAAATTATTTGAAGTAAACTCTGCTGTTATTTTAAATACATGTTATCGTTCATTCTCTGTATGGTTGCTGTATACCTTAAAGATTATTATATAATGTATTGTCAAGAAGGTATGCGAATTGTATTTAGCCTACTCTGCATAAAATGAATACATGTACAATTGATATTATTAATTTCAACTATGATACTTTAGTTTAGATAAAGGTATCCCAAATCTTCGAGTGTGAAGCATCCATCCGAGAACACGAGTTCATATTACACATAAAAAATGCAGCAACCCTTTTAGAATAAACTTATTTTCATATTCTACCGAAGGCTTTTTTATAATAAAATACAACTGCAGAATAAACACGTAACTGACCTTATTCTGTATCTAAAAAAGCACATAACCGTAGATTCATCAATACACAGAACAATACTAAAAGATACAAAAGTTCCAAAAATGCAGTAGTATATGAAGTTGAGATTTCATACCAAGAGATTATTCTGTACCAGAGACCATATCTTGTCCACACATTCTCGGAGAGGTGGAAAGATTTCCAAAACCTCTAGATTTCATCTCGTATTAAACAAGATAATGTATCATTCTAATTCAATACGACATGTCAGATTTTATATAACAAACATATCATTTTTAAAGATTTGGTTCTATTAAACCAGCAACGATATATACTGGGATAGCACCTAATATAATAAGCTACTGTATTATAAAGCTTGTTATCATTTATTGAGGAATTATATATCAGTATGGTTATTAACCACTGAAAATGAGGAGAGAACAAGAGAACTGGAAAATAATCTAATGATGCTCATCGATAATATGGTTGATGTTTTATTTGACAATGAGATTTATAAACATCTACTGTTGTAACCATATTTAATGATAATCTTTTTTATACCTGCTGACTCTCATTGATAGCATAAAATGTCAATAAAACAAAACCAACTTAATAAATAGTCCATATCATATTTTCCACCTGGTCAATAAGATCGTATCTGTGAAGTAATTTTTGTAACTTTTACTTGCTATTTTACAAGCATTTTTTTTTACTCTTAAGTCGGGGTTCAATTTTTCACATGCTGTTGAAAGAGAGACACCGACACAATATATTGTTAATAAAAACGGGTTTAGTAATGCATCACTTGAGATTATGCCATGCTGGTCATTAGCAGTGGTAAATATAATATTCATCGAAGTATTCTACGGTAGTATTTATAACACTGTTTTACACACCAACTGTTTTAATGATAAAATGTGTAAGATTGTACTAGTGCTTCATCATCTTGATTTTGGATTATCTTTTGAAATGTGAAAGAAATCGATGAACTTTTTTTATTATAAGTCTACATTCACAATTTGTATACGATTGTAAAAGTTCTAGTACCAACAACTAAATCAATAAACTCACGAAAACTATTAATATTGACTATAAAATTTCTCTACCTGTCATGAAAAACTGACGAAGTATCATTGTATAGTTTATCTGTTAGTACCTCATTTTTCTTTAACCATGTATATGAATCATGCTTGTATAAAATTGTTCTTTCAACAAAGTATTGTAATCATTCTCTGTTTCATCAATATATCAGAGTATCTAACTTATTTGATCTAACGTTAAATTTTCGAGAACATGATGTTGTCTGATAACTGTATATGTGACCACGAACTTTCCTAGAATTAATTTTTGTAGTGATTTTAGTCCAAAACTGTTAAAACCAAATTTACTTTAAGCCATAATTTTTTTCATTCTGTTTTGTGAACATTTTTTTTTACTTCAATGCAATACTTTCGTAACGACAAGTCTCTAGAGCGTTGGATTGATGGAAATGAAATACCATCTTCTTCACTAATGTCTTGATAAGTCATTATCTTCCTTTCAAACAAAGTTTGATAAAATTTCCTAAAAGAACTTTTCTCGCTCATTATCATTAAGATTATTAATTTCATCGTCAAAATGTTCGATTATATTTAGAGATAATAATATGATCAAGATTAGGGTCTTTTTGAGCATCATTGGCAAAATGCGTTCGCGTTTGCTTTCATATCAAATCTCTTATCCACAGTCATAGTAACGATAATAACTAGGGTTTCTTTGTCGTGATATTTAAAACTATCTGGTTTTGAAAAACTAGTGTATAACTTCTTGTTTCTTCCTATTCCTATTATTGCTCATTTGTTTTTATCCTGCAGTATGTGTGTTTTTAACAGACCTAATTGCATTATTAAATTTATATTTATGAAATCAAGATCAAGCAATATTTTGTTGAACAGGACTTTCACTTGATTTTCCTCTTCTAGGAAATCATCAGGAGGACAGTATCTGCTTATGATATTAAAGTTTTCTATTGCGTTTTTCAGTTCTGGTCCCCGCATATGTATAACACAAACAAAAGTGTTTTCTTCTGATAATGGCGAGTTTATCATTGGAATTGTAAAGATTTTCGTAATGTTTTTCACAAGTGCCGCTAGTGGTTCATCTCCAACATCTTTTTTCCGAGTTACAAATATTGTCATAAAATTATCTCGCAACATTTTTAATTGGTGGTTCTGACATTATTTTATAGCATTAGATTAAATTCGAACATCGAGTGTGTCTATTTGAAATGCTCTCAGTCCTGGAAATGGATGTTCAGTAGCGACAACATAAAAACAAAGTATAAGTACTTAACAGTTTTTTGATGTCGGAATCGTAAACTATTTTGATGTTTTAATATACTTCCTTGCTGTATTATATAATGATGTCCAGTTGATATCGATTTTTGATTCTTCAAACCGCCAGTTATAAATACGACCAACACTAGAATTTAACCGATCTCCCAAATGAAATTGCCAAATAGAATCTGCAGTTTAATTTAATACAAAATTATTCAACTTCTCCGTTTGTCGTCCACTCGATTCTATCAGAGAAAGTTTAATGAGAATAATTTTCTGAATAATATGATGATGCGCTTTCATCCAACCCAACTCGATTATCAGTTGCCTTAAAAAGTTTTGGAATATATCCAACAGTGTTTTAGTTCATTGTACACCACTAGATATACTATCAACATATGACATATTCAGCAGATTATTATTATTAAATGGAACACATGTTGTCAATATTTTATTATTTCTCATGTTTATGGTACCTGACGTTGGTCCAGCTGATCGCTCAAAATGTGGGTTAAGTTGTTCGTTTGACTGAGTATAACTAATAAAGTCAATAGCAGGTTATGTGGTTGTCGGAAATCCAGTGATGTTTGAGTTATTTTTCATCATCATATTAACTGTCATTGTGTCGCCGGCTTTGTTACGTTTATTATCGTCAACTGATTGTTGTTGCGCATACATTATTCTTTGTGTTAATTCTGCTGATGGATGGGAAGTTTCTAATCATTACCTGTAACCTTTCTGCCAGTTTTGTCAAATTTGTTTTATCCGCATTCATCAACCGTAAATAACTTACCGCTTGAATTATATTTAAGTTTGCTGGTGGATACTCGGTCTCCAAATTTAAGATTTTTTTTTCTGACATATCTAAGTTACTGCTTTAAGTTCCTCCTCTCAGTGACATCTTGTTGTTGGCAACAGACTTTAGTTGTGCATAACTAACAGCCTGCGTGTCAATGACATTTATTTGTGGATAATTTGTTTCTAAACCTAATACTCGTTGATTTTACATAAAACATTTTCCCGTCATTGTATCGCCAGTGATTTTTTAAGTAACTTGATAAATCAATATTGCCGTTTGTTATTGCTGTACTTACAGCAGACAAATCTCCTAATGTTGATCCAAATTTTGTGTAATAGCTCATTAATAGAAAATTGCATAGCAATCACAAAATCGTCGATATTAACTTTTGATACAGAGCAGTTGGTGAAACAAACATAACAATGTACTTCCAGATTGTCATTATCTTATCGTTGGAAGAACTGGGTCGAAAGAAACAAATTGCTTATGAATTTACTTCTCAACAACAATTTTAATTACCATCGAGTTTATATTTGCACAATTATTCCACAACAAGATAAGTAGAAGATACTTAACGATATAGAAACAAATTTTGTGATGATCTTGAGGCTGGTGAAGATATTTTATGTTATCAACAAACCAGAAGATCTATTTATAGTTAATCAAACTGATTCATCTGAACATAAGAGTTGTTTTTGATGATATTCCGCTAAACAATAGGGAGATGAATAACATAGGTTCATAATTTTAATAAAAAACGTAAACCTGTTTATCGCGCCCAAGGGTTTTGTAACGTCGATAGATTTATACGGATAAATACTGGTTTTTTATATTATTTCCCGGACACGACAATGTCGATATTTGAAATATTGCAAACGAGCAATGTGGCGACGTAACAAAAGATAAATGTATCGAACTATGTCATAAAGCTACGGCAGATAAATACAACTTTTTCCTATTCGATAAACTAACACATAATCCAACTAGGATGTGTCGATGCTGTATTGGAAATTATCTACAGTAAGTGTTATATAATATCGAAAAGCAAGCACGACGCGGACAAATGCTTTCCGCAGAAGCAGCAGCTACTGTTCTCAAACCGGTTACTGAGGCTTTACTTGGAAAACAACCTGAACCTGAAGTGCAAACAATATCTCCAGAAGAACTTAAACGACTACATGAAGAAGGTTTAGTCGGATTAGTTAAGGAAGAACAAAAGCAGATGCTGGAAAATTGTTGCCCAAGCTGATAAAAAAAGTTAAACTTGCTAAGGCACTTGTAGCAAATATTTCTGATTCGGCTTCTAGACGATGTGAACTCAATCGGCTTATTAACAATCCACTTGCACTTAAAGGAATATTACCATAATTAACCACACATGAAATTAAGACGGTTGTAGGAAGGTTATCATAAAAAATAGAGGATATTGAAAAAATCTATAAAAGATTGGTAAGTTGACACTCACGTTTATAACGTTTAAAGCACAAAGACGATTTTATAGAGAAAAAGCAAATCATAAAATATCATAATGAATATGAAGACTTTTTGACAAAAAATATCTAAACTATATTAAAAATTTTAAAACTTTGCCAAAAGAAAGATATGATAAACTTATTAATGATTTAAATAAATTGATAATGGATTGCCATAAGTCTAATGCCGAATTAGATAAAACTAATGAAGAAGAACATATGTTTATACTCTCTAATACAATTAGAGCTGCTGGTATTCTTATAGTATTTCATAGGACAGCAACTGATAATAGAGAGATATGTTTTGGTAAAAGTTGGAACTTTCATAGGAAATTAAATATAGTAGATGAAAGTCCTTTAAAAGAGCATACAAATTTTAACAAATTAACGGTATATTGGAAACTGATAGACCAGAGAGGATACAATTTCAAGTAGAGATTGAAAGGCCACTAGTTATACCTCCAGGTGGGATGAAAACTTTATCACCAGCGGGAATTGAAAAAAGGAACCAAATTGAAAATTTAAAATAAATGATAAAATAAAAATTAAAAGCTATTGCAACTGGAGCTGCTTCTTCTTCTAAAACTGTCGTTGGTCAAAAATAGCCCACCGACAGTCAATCAAGATGTATCAGAAAACGCACGAACAAAACAAACTCAATGTTCAATGATAACAACAACAGAAACATTTATCGATTAAGGGAAAACAAATTATACAAAAATTAATGTCTAAATTAACAGCGCCACAACAGTTTGGGACCAGTTTTATAAAATATATATTATAATAAATAAAACATGTATATTAAAATATTATCTCGATTTAGCAGAAACGTATGAGTGGATGACATTGTGATAGATTTTGAATATATTGAATATCTCGACGAAAATTCTAATGAGTGAAATAAGGTTGTTGTCAGAATATTTGATACCCGAGATGAAGTTGCATTTATACTGCCATACAAAGCAATGTTGGAATTTCGCGGCCGCATTATAACTGTAGCTATTCCAATTGTCGCATTTGCAGCTAACTCAGAAGGATCTCGCATAAACAACTACTGGTGTTTATTTACAAGCGCTAGATATCAGCTAGCTAATCAAACAGTTGAAGGTATTTCAAGTCACTTGCAAGTTGTAACTACAATCTTAAATACTATTTCGTTTTATGATGATTACTACAGACCAACTGCAACTAATATGAAGTGCTTTAAAGACACTGGAGCTGATTTGTCTGGTGTTGTTGCATCAGCTGAATTTGTTCCATTGTGAGCACCAATTTTAGTGGCTTGACCTAATTATGATGCAGATGCTGCAATTGTGAGAGCTTTTATTATTGTTAATGCTGCCAATCTTGATATAGTCGCACCAAATGCTAATGTAGACGCTACGAGAGCATCACTTACTGTTGTTTGTAATAATCTTGATGTAATATCACCAGGTTCAGCTTCAACCGGCACTGATATATTAGCTTGTGCTAATAACGTAATTCCTAACATCAGAATAAATATACTTTCCAAGGATGGTTATGTTAAGAGAAAGACACTTGCAACAGAACCACGTCAAATTACAATGATGCTGCCATTAAGCATAATATATGGATTTTATCGCGATTATAACATGGAGATAAACATACACTTATTTTAGATCGAGCAGAAACAAATTACTATTTATTAAAACTTGGATGCCACAAATAACTCCGTCAATCCCAAAATCACTCGAATTAGATGAATTTCTCAAAAAACCTACAACAAAAATTTATTTTCAGCAACACAAAATATATCAAACAGCAGCTCCAAATACCACCGATTACACATGGCAATTTACAACAACATCAAGTGAACAACTACCGCGTCAATTACTTGTTATATTTCAGCTCCAAGCGCGACATGGTAAAGAGCGACAAAATAATGCAATATTTGATAATGCCGATATTGGACGAATATACGCCAGACAAAGTTCAAAGTAATATCCAGAGCGAGCAACAGAATACTATTTTGCATATAAGGCTAGTAACAATATTACTAGACATTGCATATGCCTGCTAGACGCAGTGAAATAATATCAGGATGTCGAAGACGGATCTCAGATATCAGTAGAAAGATTTTGTACACTTTATCCAATATATTATTTTGATGTTATAAAACATAATGAGAGAGAGAGATGTGTTTGTAACAGCAGATAATGAATTTATTTGGACATTAGGAGCAGTTTCAGCAGCACAGTTGTATGTGTAGTAATGCGCTAGTTTTCAGCAATAGATGTGATACAATCGACTTTATCGAAGGTAATATGTCAGCAAAAGTATGAAGTGCTTTGCATTTTATTTGGAGTTTGAACAAACTTTAAGTTTAATCTATAACTTTAATATAAGATGACAAATTATATTGTAGAAAAGCATTTCACTGATGATTAAGTTACAATATTTAGCAGCTGCTGGTGAAAATCAGAGGCAGGTGTGATTAAACATCGCCAGCAATAAAGTTGCAGGTATTTTAACAAACTCAATTTTAATCGAAATAGCAGCATCAGTCAAGATATCCAATTAAATAAATATAACCGCGGCAAACCATTTGATTTATGTTTAAGTGCCACACAAATAAAAACAATAGCCCACCGCAGCAGGGTCATGTAATATATGTAATCTTCGGTCATGTAATATATATATAATGGTCAGATTGTTAATACCTAAAATTGTGCAGGTGTAGGACCAATTTCATTAGCAGGAGCTTCTGGCGCAGTATTTGGCGTAACGAAAAAGGGGCTCTTAGGCGACGGTATAAAGAAAATAGTCAACAATAGATCTAATGCCACGACGGAAAACAGCAAAGTACAACAACGAAAAAAGACGTCGCATTCACGTCGAAAAATGGCGAATGTATAGGATCATTACTGGTGGGTGTAGCCTGAAGTCTACTGCTAAATCGGCTGGTAATGGGCAGAGGGGTAACAGTGCCGGGCACATGGCAGCCAAAAAAGAGAGAAATAGTTGGAACAAGTCTAGATATATAAAAATTGACTGGCAAATTGCAAAAACCAAAAGGCAGTTGGACACTGCTAGGCTATAAATATACTGGACCTTATAGACTTCTATATATATGCAAATAGAAAAAAAAAACGATAATACGCTGTCTGGTCTGGAAATTTGCAATCAACTTGGTGAAATAGCAATTGTCTATTATATTTGCTACCGGGACAATGAACAAGATAAGCATTGTTGCGAGACTAACTTCTTGATATATAGCCTGCAAAGGTGAGAAAACGAGTTGATATAAAGTAAGTGCAGGGTTTTATTGGAGCATAAACATGGTCTCGGACTATTATATAATTATCTTGCAGCTGAATTACACAAACCTAAAGAACATTTTCGCAACGTAGCTTCGTCGCATATGTCGTTGATGATATATGCGCGATATATTTGGTTGATGTGTCAAAATGTTGCTTACATTGATATGGGCGACGATGTCGCTCCAAAAAGATATATTTTTAATGTTGTAGATTTCTTTTAAGAAATATGGTTTAAGGTAAATGTTTCAGGTAATACAGGAACATCAATAACTGATACGCTAAAGCAAATAATACCAACTACAGAAAGAAAACCAAAATACAATCTATATTAGTCACTGAGCAAAATTGTTCAATAAAAAGTTCTGATAGTTTTTGCTCCAAAATAATATCAAAAAAGATGTCACCGAAAATGAAGGTAAAAGTGTTGTGGTCGAACAATTTAATCTTACTCTAAAGGAAAAATCTGCACATATATGACAGCCAAAATTACAAATAAATATATTGACAAACTACATAAAAAAGTTGATCAATATAACACAAAAAAGATCGATACAAATGTCACCAAATGACGAAATATATTAAATATCCAATATAGTAAAACTCAATTATGTCCCGCAGATACAAATTTAAAGTTGGTGACAAGATTAGAATTTCTCAAAAGAACAAGGAAACGTTAAAAAAAGATTTACTCCAAACTGGAGCGAAGAAGTATTTGCTGTTGATAAAGTTCTTTTAACAATACCAGCGACTTCTGCAGGAAACGATTTGTTAGGTGAGCCTATTACTGGCAGTTGGTTCGGAAAAAGACTGCAGAAAACTTCCCAAGATATTTTTATTATTGAAAAATGTTATTAAGAAACGGAGAAACAAAAGTTCAGTCAAATGGCGTGGGTATAGCGGTAAATTTAGTAGCTGGATACCATCCAAGTAGATCTTGATTTAATCAGGGAAAAAATATTATAAATTCGTTCGTACTTCACAAGTAACTATTTGCATCTGAACGAGCGACACAAAGGAATTTAAAGTAATTTTCTTGTATTATCAACGGGCGTTAAATTAAATATTTTAAGAAAAATAAAATCATATTTTATATTTCTTCGATGGCCAAATGTTTTTATGTTACAAAGCGTTTGATAAACTGCAAAAATATTTTCTGCTTTGTAATAGTAAAATTAATTTTTATTATTTTATTATCAACAGAAATGAAGTCTCCAGAAGTAAAGTATCATCAGAAAGTTAATATATAATTACAGAGAACTAGCTGAGGCAGTTAGAAAATATCTGTCGGGTTATAGAGAATATTCGTTGACGTTATTATAAAGTAGAACGAATCTGATAAAATTCTCCTAACCCTAGAGATAGAATTATACTTAATGATAGTTCGTTTATAACATTAAAGTTTGATAGTGATGATATTTTGATGTTTTCCATCAACTGTCTTAGTTACAATGGAATTAAGAAATATAATTAATCATCATGATTGAAAATAAATCTGTCAAATGGTGATGTTAAAAATGCTGATTTGTATATATCATGTGCAAAAAATTTGATTTATTGCGAATAAATTTTAAAATATTGTGCAGCAGCTGTTATTGATTTAAATTTCATGTCATCTCTAGTTTCCAAATTTATTGAAGCAATTGCCTTTAGAACTTAAAACTTTAAAATTATTAGAACCATCATCTCCTCTTATACAATTTTCCTTTGATGTAGCTAAATTTAACTTTTCAGTGCGATTGTCTGTCTTAATACCATCATATGATCAATAACCAAACTATTTAACATAGCACGATTAAAACACCTTATCCAAATATGCGGGTTTTATAACAAACTTGATCTGTTTTAATGCTACGCACCATTACATGTAAACTTCCAAAAACTTTGTTTTTGTTCTTAGATGTCGAATAATTCTGCGATCATTTGCCTCATATAAATCAGATACTAGATGCTATTGAAATTCGATTTGTAATGCTAAATTTTCAATATTGTCATCAGTAATTGAATTATTTACTCTATAGACTCTTTGCCCAGCTGGGATATCACCAGAAAACAAAGTATAAATCAAATTGTTTCTATACATTTCTGTTAGATCTTTGATCATCACCTTTTACTGAAATTATGATTCCAGCTGGTGGTAGTTTTCCTACAAGCGAATAAGCGAACTTGATGCATTTGGAGCATATAAGCTAGAAAGTTACATGTATATGATACGTTTCTTGCCATTCCGCAGTAAATCTAATGTATTTCAGAATTTCTGACATTATACGATAGTGATTTCATATCTCTAAATCAAAAAACACGTAAACATCAATTAAATATAAAAATACAATAAATAATACATTGTTAAAATTGCGTGATATTTCTAAAAAGAACATTATCAAAGCAGAAATAAAACAATTGCTACAGCATTGTCCACATAGGATATCAGTTACAAATTCGAACCTCAAATTGTTTTAGCAAATTTTAAACTCTACAAGTTTATTTTACAGCCTGTTATCGCTCAAGAACATGCAACTCACAAAAGTATCAAAATAATAGTGCAGTATGATTTTATCCATTTACATGTAATAAGAAAAGATATACTTGACATTATTTTTGAAATTACAAATTTTGGCCGCGAAATTTCAGAATCATATTTAACAGCTAAATTACGAAAAATATTAACTAAAACAAATGTTGCCACAGTCGATGAGGGAATACATCAAGAAATAAATGCAAATATGCAGAAATTTATGGAATCTGGATCAGGCTGGAAATTATAAATGATAGAGAAGTTTTATTTCATACAGTTAAATATAACGTACTTCGAGGTAGTTCTTACGTTGATCTTCCACGACAAATTCAGAATAAAAATTTTCTCTGCTAAACGTTCTGAGAGTAACACAGTGCCAATTTGAAAAAAATATCTGCCGTACAGCGACGAACTAGATTATAGCTTAATAAATTGTCCAGTAGCAGAAAATCAGACACCAAATATTTAAAAACAAATCGATATTTAAGTAAATGTTTTCGGACTCGATGAAAAAGAAAATGTTTACCCAACATATACTTCCGCGACTGCTACAAAAAGACAATAAATTTATTATTTTATAAAGGGAATTATTGCTGAATAAAAACATTTAACGGCTTAGTTGACAGACATTATAATAATAAAAAAATAAGAAATGTATTTTACATATGTTTGCACGGTTTTTCTAGCGATTAAAAACCGCAAGGACATCTTAAATACTATATCAAAGTTCAAAGAATGACAATGACAGGAGAAAAATAAAATGTGTTAAAATTTAAAAATTATGATCATAAGTTAAATTTCGAGTGTCTACTTGTTCATGTGGCCGGTGGAAAAAATGATCCAAATAAGTCAGTGATCCAAATAATGATCCAAATAAGTCAATGACATGAAACCTACTACTCGTCCCTTGCGGAGTAGCTTATAAAGGTAGTTGTTCCACTCTTGTAAAGTTATACAGATGTAGCAATGGCGAATCTGAACTTTCAGCTGCATGGTTACTAAACAATTTGATAAATAAAATTAACAAGATTTCTAAAAGATTATTTAAAACATCTACAATGAAAATAACATCAAACAACAGCTTGTATTTTCCAGTGCAGTTAATTGTCATATCTGCGATAAGTTGTTGCCTGAACAAAGGTCATGTGATAAAGTGCGTGATCACCGCAATTTAACTGGCCAGTATCAAGGAGCAGCTCATAACAGTTGCAATTTAAACTTGCATGCTCCAGATTTTATTCATGTAGTTTTACATAGCATTCGTAGCTATGACAGTCATATCATTGTAGAAATTTTTTTACAACGAGAAAATTAAATCTAAACTAAAAGTAAATAATACAATAAAATGTGTCCGAAACATCTTTGAAAAGTATGTCAGTTACTATGGCAAATTACGTTTTATTGACAGTCTGCAATTTATGGC
>QKMX01144810.1:0-10622 GCA_003401595.1 Venustaconcha ellipsiformis
GAGCTCAAATGACCATTTGCTAACTTGACAAATTTACCATTGACAAATGAACTCAAATAATCATTTTCTAACCTGACAAATTTGCCAGACATCAGTGATAAATGAGTTCAGATAATCATTTGATAACTTGACAAATTTGCCACACAGTGACAAATGGGCTCAAATGACCATTTGCTAACTTGACAAATTTGTCAGACATAGCGACAAATGGGCTCAAATGACCATCTGCTAACCTGACAAATTTGCCAGACATAGTGACAAATGGGCTCAAATGACCATTTGCTTACTTGACAAATTTGGCTGACATCAGTAACAAATGACCACAAAAAATTATTTGTTAAACTTGACATGATGAACATTGGACATAAGGTGCCCTTAATTATCCAATGCAATTTTCTGGATGTTATATTTGCCCAAATGTTTAAACAATCCAAAGCAACTAAGCACAAGAAAAAGGGCATGAAATCTTATCAAAATTCATTAGCTGACTTACTGCACTAGGGTCTGTACTACAGACATTACATTAGTCATTCAACAATAAGGTGACAGAGTCAATCCACATATGACATTGAGAACAAAATATGTGTAATCCAGGTATTAATTAAAAAGGAAAATGATATATGGGAAGACAAGAACTGTTATTATTAGCCTCCATGACTTGTTTTAGGAACTGATCAAATAATAGTTCATTATTAAACCTGACCAGAAATGCCAGAAAAATTAAGCACATTTTTCTTTCCAGGCAGTATTTACGCTCACTGAATAGTTAATTCTTAAAAACAAAATACACAACATACTTTTGTTGGCTGAAATTTTAAGGATACTTTTTGAAAGAAAAGAATTTTTTATATAAAAATGTAGTTGGTGAGAAAATTAGTAAACCATGAAACGATAATACTAAAAATGAAGCAACAGAACAAAATAATTACATTTTCCATCATATGATATAATTAAAAGTATTACTGTTACCTTTTTCGTTACAATTCTGTATACCAACTTTGAACGCTTTGAAATCAATTTTCGTAAATATCAAGCTGCCACATCAATTTTTTATGGCATATTTGTTTCCCATGAAAAAACTCCAAGAATAAAAAGAAAACATGTAGCACTACAAGATAAAAGATAAAAATCTAAAAATTATTAAACCTTAAAATGAACAATTCATTTTATTCATATAAATCATCTTTCCTCACAAAAGTCTAAGATTTTTTCTGGTGTTACTTATGTTTTAACCGAGTTCTCATAAGAAAAGAACTTTTATTGCCCCGACTTCGTTGCAGAAAACTGATGTCATTCAAAGTTATTTTGAATATCACAATGTTGCTGCATTATACATTCAAACTACTAGGTCTGTAGTTACATTTGCATTAAAAAAAAACATTTTGTAGGAAACAATTTTATCTTTTTGTTAAACAAGAAGACCCTCAAGATGTAAATTTTTGCTCATAAAGATGTTTTTTGCATCATGGTTCATATAGATCCATAAAAGAATAGCAAATAAAACATGCAAAAAGAATAAACAATTGGGTCTTTACAACTGACCCTTTAAGAGAAAGGTCATTTTTGAAAAGGCCAACAAGAAAATTCAGACATATCTATTATATGATTTCTCAAAGGTAACTCACGATCTTACTCCAAGTTGAATGAATGATATATCAAAGTAAATCTACAAAATGTTTGACTGACTGATGTTTCAAGGTAAATTTACTACAAAAGGTTAAATCATGCTAAGGCAACTAGGACAAAGGGCCTTGTTCTAAAACATGCCATATCTACTGGCTTAGTTTGTACTGCACAGTATTCTAACCCACAACCATCTGGTCACAAACCAAGCATGCTTGGAGCTAAGTCAACACAGTAAAAATGGCTGTATAATTAATCATACACATGAAATATCAATGAATTGGATATCTGAAAACAATAATACTACATTGTGAATTCAATTACTTTTAACTTTTATCAAAAACTGTTGTTCCACAAAATTAATATTTTTCATCCAGATTTATATAGTGGATTATACTGCCTTCACAAATTTATCACAGTTGTCAGGGCTTTAAATTTCTGGTAATCAACAACCATAAAATTGCATAAACCTGGTAGCCAACTAAAAAATACTCAAGAGACGTTGTTACCTTTTTAATTGTGATTCTAGTGTAGTTGCTAACACTGTTGTCTCTGAGAGCTCCTTCAATATTGCAGTTTTACGCTCTTGGCATTTCAGCCTTTCTGCAATCTGTTTACTTGATATCTCCTTGGCATGTTTTAAATCAAACTCTAATTGTTGTATCCTCTGCTGAACACTTTCTATCTCCTCTTCACTACGTTTTTTAGGATCTATACTCCGGAGCTCTCGCAACAGCTGTTCCTTTTCTTGGAGCAAGAGTAACCTAGAACAAGTAAGAATGGATCAAAGAAAAGACAATGTAAGGCTTGATTGAGGCTCTGTCTGCAACAGGTATACAGTAGGTAATGGATGATTACAATAAAAACCTTAACTTATAATTAATTCAAAATCAAACTATCATATATTTTGTATCTTTCTGTGGTGACATTTCAGAACAAAATTCTTTTACAATATATGCTGTCAATTAGTAACTTTCTTTAAGTTTACTATGCAAAAAAATGTCCATTCTAATGGAATGATTACCTATTAATCCAAACAAAATCACACCAGATTGTACAGAGTTACCTAATTATGTACAGTAAATAATTTAAATCATATATCCCTTGTCATTAAATAATTAATGAATTAGCTGGAATATACTTCTGCTAAATCTATTTTGAGATCTAAAATATCAATTAACATTTAAAAACAAGGTATAGCTGCAATGAAATCAGCACAAGAATGGGAATAAATCCAAACTGTGTCATTTTCATACAACTTACGTCAACCAGATTTTGACTTAATATTTGTACTTAAAATCATCTTGATGTGTCTAAGATTTTTTCACTGTCCATACATGTTATAATAGTTTTGTGTAACGCTAAAAATAAACTGGGACCATTAGCTAAAACCCTGTCATAAAAGATCTATACAAAATATAATCACCATATCTATATATGATTCCCATAATATGTACAAATATCATTGGTTAAAAAATTGATTCTTTGGATTATTAAGACATCTTTAGAGCAAACACTGGTGCAGATACACCCATGATCATACAGATGAAAAACTTTACATCCAAAATAATCTTGATTTACTATTGCTGGCTCAAACACTATTTACTGTTCAAATTTTCAACCAAAATAAATGTTTAGAATTACATTAAAACCATGTTACTTCTAAGTATGCATCACTCGAAATGATGTGGCACGTTTCCAAGATATGCATATAATTTACCTGTCTTTATCAGACTCTGACTGTCCTGGAATCAGCTCATTCTCCACTACAACTAACTTTTGTTTCAGATCTGATATTGTCCTGCGTGTTTCATCATATTGAAGCCGTAGCCTTGCTATTTCAGCCAAGTACCTGCTCCCACTCAAACCAAACTGAAGGAGTTTAAAAAATTGGCAAAATATCACCTAAGCAGTGAAATTCAAATAGTTATCTATCTATGAGAATTTATATATTTTTTCATAATTAAAAACAAATATAAATGAATTATCATACATTTTACATATTCAAAAAGATACAAGTGTAAAATTAGAACTTCACACAGTCAGCACAGCAAACAACTTTTACAGACTTGTGAATGTTTACTGTTGGAAATCATAATTCATCACACAATTAAAAACATTCTATAATCCTCAAATATATCCCCTTTCAAATATTTTTTGAAAAGTATGATCAGATAACAAAATTCAGCATCATTATTTGCACTTCACAAGGTTAGTCTTACTATGGTCCCAATATCTCGAAAAGTATATTATGCAGTTTTTTGCTGAAAATATCGATGTTTAGCCATTAAACAGCGTAATATATTTCTGTGCATGTTAGAATATAACTTTCCCTTCAGGTCCTGAAAAGCTGCCCATAATCCATTAAAACTGAATACAATTCAAATCTTGACTGCCTATTTTACTAGTTCAAAAAAGATAATAATATTGTCAATCTAAGCTGGAGTTTCATTAACAACACACACACACATACACACAATATTTTTTGCATTTTAGTCATGTAAGTAGACTTAACACTCTGCCATGACATGATAAATGTTAAGAGTAAGAATCATTGATTTCGTAAGCATATAATTAATTTATGCACATTTTTTCACAGCTATGTTAAGGCCTAAAAATTATGGTCAGTGACCTAAAAACCAATCTTTTTGGGGTCAGTGACCTATCATTTATTACCAGCACTAGACTGTTGGAGTTTTAATATTTCTTTATTGTATTAATCAAATGAATACAATCTGCAATTTAAACTTTATAAAGTCCAAAAGGACTCAATGAAGTGCACCAATACTAATACAAGCTGATCACCCAAGTGTTAGACTGGTGTTATAATATTACATGAAATTTGCATATTTAGCTAACAGTACATGATGTGCCAGTGTAAGCTTGATCTTTGTCAAGCAACTGAATCGTAGAGTCTGAAGCTAACTTTTCAGGATTTGCACTTGTCTTGAAAAAGTGACTTGTAAAATCTGATTGTCCTGCAGAATCTGCCTTTGTCTTTTGGTTTTCAAAAGTGACAAAAATCCTTTCAAAAAACACATTTTAATTTAGCTATAAAAACTCCATTTACCATAATCTAAAACAGGATGGAACAAATGGTAACTAAGTGTCTCACAAATTGCAGGCTACTTTTTTCTACTAAAAAAGTCAATTACCTTTCAAAAAAAATGATTCAATGTACATATTAATTTCATGAATGTTATATGGGTTCTAGCTCCACATTAATAACAATACTCAATAGCAATCCTAATATTTGTTCCATTCGAAACTTGCTTGCATTTTGAGCTGAACATCAGGCAAAGCATTACCAATATTAAATTTTAATCTGCCATTCTGGAAATGCATAAATTTGATAGTTCCACATCTAATACAATACAGGGTACCTACCTCTCCCCTCAGATCCGTCTGTGATGCTGTTGTAGACTTTTCATGCAATAATGATAGCCTGGACACATCTGGAGATGACCCACCATTCTTATTGGCCAGGAAATCCTCTTTTAATCTTGCAAGAGACTGAAAAAAATTTTCCTTCCAATCAAATTACTATAATTTTCCCCCATTAAATCCCATTTTGGCTGATAAATTGCCCATCCCAATATTTAAATAATTATGAAACATTTATATCCTGAGAAGCTCTTCCAATAATACAGTAAATTTGCTTTTTGCGGGTTTATGTTTTTTACTGAAAACAACATTTGCCAGTACTTAATTTGTATGGACTGTTAAAAGGGTATGTTATTTACTGTTAACTGAGTCCTTAAACTTATGATCTGTAGCAATCATAAACTTCATGAAAACTAGTTCTCCATAAAAAGTGGTACTCTATGAAAAGGAGTACTACATGAAAAGAATTGATTCTTCACCGCATTATAAAATATTTACAAAGGTATCCCCTTGAGCTTATGATAAAAAAATGTATTATGGCCTTTTTTGTGTCTGTATCTTGACTGTAAAAATTACGAGTCAGCAGAGGATAAAAATTTAATGACTCCTGCCAGAAATTCTTTCTCAAAAATCTATGTGGCTGCAATGTAATTATGAAATTTTTTATAGAAGCATCAAAGTAAGTAAAACGAAAAATAAAATCTGAAAATTGAGACAACAAATTGTTTTTTATATTTTTCAGCCAGTATTTCCCTGTACCCTCATTTAGTGCATCCAAGAATGCCACTTACATGGGATAATAGAATTCTTTTTACCAGCCCATCTTATCAGTTTTTCTTACCTGCATGAGATCCAGTTTCTCCCTCTCTCCTGAAGAAATGTAAGTCTGTATCTCTCTCATCTCCCGCAGAATGTCATGGGCCTGTGACAAATTGTATCCTGCATCCTGACTTGACATCTTCTCATTAACACTGCAATTGAGTAACAAAAAGTATGCTGAAACAGCAATTTGCAATACTCACACTAAAATATAATACAAATTAGTAAACAAGTAGTCCTCTGAGTTCACAGCTATCAATCATAACTTTCTGCCATACACTGCAGAGCTGACAAACAAGGCAATAACTCAAAAAATAATTGTAAACAATGAAAACTAAAGATTTGTGTTCCAAGATTCTGTCACATACTACAATGTGGTCAAATACAAAAAAGGCAATATCTCTAACAAAAGCCACAGCATAACAGTGATCACTGATATGTGCATCTTTTGGTGAAGACCACAATATTTACCAAAATTCATGGCAATCTGTCAAAAACTACAGGACTAGTTCTTCTAACGAAACTTTATTAAAGGAAACATTAATCTTCAGGACAAATGGACAATTAACTAACAAAATTGCTGAGTCAAGGAAACTTGCCAATATGCATATCTTCAAATGATGACCATCACATTTACCAACTTTCAATGCGTTCCATAAAAAAATGGAAGACTAGTTGTTCTCAAAAGATTCTGTTAGACAATGACTTTAGCTGCAAATGCAAGTGTAATATTACAGTTAAAAATTTTGGGAACACACTGATCTGCTAGCATGCACATATGTAGAAGATGCTACCAACATTTTACCATGTTTCATGACAATCCATTAAAAATGTTGTGCCTACTTGTATTCACAATATTTTGCTACACACCGGATTGAGTTTTAAGACAAAAAGGCCAACAGCTATTATAATAAGTGAGGTTGTAAAGCGATTTGTCAAAATTTTATTATCTGGTGATGACCATACTTTTTACCAAGTTACATGGCAACCCCCTTAAAAATGCAGGACTAGTTGTGGTAAGAGTTGTATGCCGGACAAAATAGATGGATGGACAAAATGGATGGATGGACAAATGGGTTATAATATGCAACAGATTAAAAAATTCATACAATATTACTGTAAAATTATTCATTCTTCACATTCAACAAACTTAAATATTTATGCAATACTGTCCAATCAGGAAAAGGATAAGCTAGAGAAAAGTGGTATTTAAAAATACAAATGAAAAGAAACAAAAACTGATGACTGACTTTAAAATATATGATACATAATGATATAACATCACCTACAAAATATTATGGTATGAAAAGTACTTACTGATGCAGAGTGTCAAGACCTTGCTGTTTGTATTGCATCTCTGCCCGTATTTGTTCTAATTCCCTTTTAAGCCTTGCAACTCTATTTCTTGCAAGGTTAACATCAGCTTTGAGAAGATCTGGATCATATTTTGTACTGCTACCAACACTGGAGTTTGAGTTCACTTAAACAAGAAAATATGCATTGCTCAGATGTCTTAATCTCTAATGCTGTTCCCATCAGTTTAATCAATTGCAGCTAAAGGGACATTTTTTTTTACTCAAAACAAGTCTTCCTAAAATTTTAATTTGAAGGACTACTACATGTATAATATAAAAAATTGCAGTAATAAAATATATTGTAATAATGCTTTTTCATAGCTATAAGCACATATACAGCAAACATGCTCTTAATAGTCAACAGTTAAGGAATGCATTTATTCTGTCCATAATTAACAGGTGTCAGACAATTCACAACTCTATTGTATTGAGGAAGAAAACCATGAATGGTACATTAAACACACATTCTTTGTTTAAGGGTTCAACTAATGTAAGCACCAGCATGTTTACCTAAGGAGATTATGGGTCTCATTAAGTCAGACCTTTAGGATTGTATGCAGTTTTAATATACATAGGTTTGGTGCTCTCAACATAAAGCACCTCCATGACCAATTCCTAAATTAAAGACATTCCACACACCTGAATACTGGATAAAAAATAGTGGAGTTGTAACATTCTAAATCTGTACACCTTATATGGTAAAGTAAACCCAATCAAGGTGACACAACATCAATTAACCAGCCCAGACTTTTGCATTTCAAAAGTCATTTTGTATAATGAATCAAACCCCAGCCTTTGAGTGGACAGTAGTCAACTGGAATGCTGCATAAAATCAGATTTACATCTAGTGAAAGGTAGGTGAATCTTGAGTGTTTGTCAATTGTTTCTTGATATATATCTGCATCATTTCTTCCACGCCATTCTAGCAAGAAGTTCAATGTTCTTCCTTGCTTCTTTTATCTCCATGAAAATGTTAAGTGAATTAACTTTGCATTTAATTTTAAATCTTTCATAAATATTACTTACTGACTGAATGTTTGGTTGGTTGGTGCTTAATGACACACCAGCACATAGAAGACTACATAGTGCTGAGGACATGGGAATTAATAGCCTTACCCATAAACGCACCACATCAGCAAAGTCCAAAGGTTGGTCTAAGTATGCAGAAAATTAAACAGCATTGCACTGACTGAGACCCCAGCATGCTAGCAATGCTTGTTCAATACTGCCATGAAGAATAATTCCAATTTTAACCCAGTAGCCCCACAAGAATGATTTGTGCAAAATGGTCCTGAAATTTAAAATGGCAGGGGTGGAGTGAGTTGTATTGGAGAGGTCTAGACAAAATCTGGAACATTAGTAAAATTGTGCTATCCCAATAATAACGTTTACTTGCCTCTACTAGTTGAGCTTGGGAATTATTCTCCCAGCTTTAAGAGTTCAGTGGTTGTTGCCAATATAATGGTACTTACAGCTTGTGTGCGAGGATTTCCATCCTGTCAACGTATCATTGAGATGATGGTACTCATCTTGTGCCAGCAAAAGTCGCTGCTCTTTGACTGAAAATATCTCCTTCTTGGCCTGAAATTTGATGATTTTTTTAAAATATAAATTCATAAATTTTAATTAAATTCTAAATTATCCAAGACTTTATTTTCTTGTAAAGCATTTTTATAAACCTGTATGTCATACAGCAAGCTCTGGAAAAATCTTGTCCTGCAGGACTAGACAAGTTGAAACATCTCTGAAAGAAAATATCTACACATTCTGTTGCAATATGAATTTAAATATAAACATTATCACAAGCCATATGCATAATTCCACTACACTCCTTTTCACATATGGCTGCATGCAATAAGGTTTTGTTTGTAAAGTATAAACAT
The DNA here is from genome assembly GCA_003401595.1 of Venustaconcha ellipsiformis. Taxonomy (NCBI): domain Eukaryota; kingdom Metazoa; phylum Mollusca; class Bivalvia; order Unionida; family Unionidae; genus Venustaconcha; species Venustaconcha ellipsiformis. Next base: position 9,065 of record QKMX01144810.1, read on the forward strand.
CAACAAAATCGTTTATTTCAGTTTTTGAGCTTATTTCAAGTGTATCTTTACCAAAAATTTCATCAACATGAAAACATGTAAGATTGTCATGACAACTTTACATACATTATAGTAATAAAAGTAAATGTACACTATGTCCTTTATTTCCCAATGGTATAGTATTCACATTTATTAATAAGTCTTTGCACAACTATCTGATATATAAACAGATTATTCAAATATAAGTTTCTTCTTTCAAGTCAAGGTGTTAGGTTATCTTGAAGTCACCATATTAAATACCTAATACATACAATAAGCTCTTTCTTTGGTCAAGTGATTTTGCAAGCTCTGGCAAGTTAAGCCCATCATCTGTGAGAGAGCACTTACTTAAAACATCATTTCCCTTAACTGCCTTTGTCAAGAGTTGAAGTGGAACAAGGCCAGTCACCAGCCAACTGGCCAGTGAATAAGATGAAAGTATGGAATCCAGTCCTACTGCCTATTCACATTTATAATATGTATGTGTGTGTATATATGTATATATGAGACATGTTCTGAGTAATATGACACAATCTGGTACAGGAATCAACAAAGCAAGTTCTGTGTAAAGTTTATTCCCAAATATAATTATTTCAATCTGCCCTTGTTCATTAATTTTGAAAATAATTTTGAAATGCCAGATTAGGGAAATTTATTTCCTTATGAATTGGTAAAGTTCCTCAGTGGTACTGGGTAAATGATTACAGAAGATTTTGGGTGTTCTGAGAAAGGGGTAATGCAAGACACCAATGGGATCTTTGTCATATAACATTCAGAATATGATTGAAATTATCAACTGATTTGTGATTTTGTAACAACGGAGACATCAAACAGCCAATATTACCTACTATATTAAACATCCACATCAGCATACATTAAAAAAATGCAATCATTCACAGGTTGGAGGATTAACAAGATGACACCTATACTTTATGACCAAAGATTATTAAAGGTATCAAAAGTGAGTCAACAGATTCATTTCATTAAGAAACCTAACCACTCTGGCATTCCTTGACTAGCACCCCACTCCAATAAACTTCAATGTATATCAACTCATCATGAAAATGCATTTACTTGATTGTACCAGGATTTGATTCCTTAGGAAAGAGACATCAGAGCAAGTTCAGTCTGACTAAGGCAATTAACTGTATAGTCCTGTCAATATGGACTGCCAAGTATGCAAGCTATGGCCTGTAGTTGAGAGATTAACTGACCTAGCAACATACCAAACATTACTGCTTGTGCCAGCAGTAAGATAGTGCCTCATCTCATTCAAATATCAGAACTGATATCTTAAGATTGTAGGAATAGACATTATGGTGCAATTAATCATGACATCTCATTGTGGACATGGTCAAAACATGGGAATCCCCATAACAATTTGCATAAAATTTTCAGGGCTTTTTTTATTTTACTAATTGTCAATTATACATACTTTTTTTTAAATATCATTGTATGTATATNCCAGCAGTAAGATAGTGCCTCATCTCATTCAAATATCAGAGCTGATATCTTAAGATTGTAGGAATAGACATTATGG
>QKMX01144821.1:0-12083 GCA_003401595.1 Venustaconcha ellipsiformis
AAAATTGTTAAAGCTACGATAAAAATCTAAATCACACACAAAATTGATTTTTATTACTTACTGAAGTAAAACAGGTTAATACTATAGGAACTTGAACACAAATATAAATATTTTCTGCTGCAATGTAATTTATATAACTTGGGAATTTTACATTTTAAGAATAATACATATCAAGTTTAATAAATACATCACCTAAGCTGAAACATTTATTTGTCAAATAATGTTTGTCGGAGGTTAGCTAATCATTATGTCACGTGATTTGGTAGGCGGAGCAATCTATCATCTCTCGTAAGGTCAATTGATGGAAGTGCTTTTCCTAGAGGTACGAGATGAGGAGGAAGAATATAAAAATGACCCCTTTTGAGGAAAGAACACATATGTGTACTCTGGAATCTCATGGAATGACGAAAGCTGACTTTAGTACCCTACAAAAGATGGCAACAACAATGGACCTTACTTTACTTCCCAACCCTAATATGACTGAGATGTCGTGTGACAACATGAATTGAAATGGATCTCACCGATTTGTTTAAAACGGAAAATTGCAACGGTACGGTTAAGTTTTGCATTATCTTCAACTCTTTCAAAGCTTGAGACGAGACAGCTAAACCGACTGAAATATTTGAAGGCTATGATGAAAAGCCAATCGCCACCTTACCCCCAGTGATCAAGACAGACGCAGCCACACGGATGACAGAGGAGGAAGACGTAAGAGAAGTCGCTGTCAGCTCCCATCTCTAAATGAGACTGCAGCGCCCTTGATGGCTCCTTCCCCCACTCTCCGACGAGAAGAACTCAAAGCCTGTGTTAAAAAGATGATGTTTACTCCTACTTCGACAGAAAACTTAAAGAAAGAAGGAAAGCCAGAGGAGAATAAAGAAAGTAAGATCAAAACGACTCCGTTGCTACAAATACCACCCTCGGCTAATAGTGATGTTGTTGGTCGGACAGGTCAAGCAGTTTCCAAGCAACTCCACAAAATCAAGAATAGTATTAGTGAAGAGTGGGTGACCTACTGAAGAGAGTCCTGATAGAGAATCTTTACGTCAGCATTAACTACAATCCTGTCCATCTTAAAAGTTACGGAGGAATTTTAAAAAATCATCGTGCTGCCACGCCCAACTGAAAAAGTATATATTCCCTAGGTGCAACGATGGTTGCAGCAACAAGCTACGTACATGTTACACAGGCCCATTTGACGAAAATTTTCAAGCAGTAAAACGATAGTTGATGGCATAGATCATCAATGGCAAGCCGATTTAGCTGATGTCTCTCATTTAACTACCTATAATCGCGGTAACAAATATTTGTTTTGTGTCATTGACGTATTTTGCAAATTCGCCTGCGTCATACCTTTGACTTCCTAATCAAGTTCAGAGTTAGTGTGAGCATTAAAACTGGTGTTGAAACAAAGCAGTCTTCACCCATTAAAATGGCAAACAAACAAAGTTACAAAAGTTCTGAACCAAGATTTCTAAAAGGAATTAAAGAAAAGAGAGATTTTTTTTTCACAAAAGGGAATCCTGAGACCAATGCCAGTATAGCGGAACGTTTTCAACGCACGTTTAAAGAACGCATGTGGAAATATTTTACGCATCAACACACCTTCAAGTACATGGACGTATGAATGCGTCTAGTTAACGCTTACAATCAACTCAACGATCAGAGCATAAGTTGCACCCTCAAAGAAGTGACTCCCGTAAACCAAGTAGTCATGTTTGAGCGATTGTTTGGTACGTCCCCTACTGTTTTCCCTAAGAAGTGACCTGTTAAAGACGGAAAATTGTGTGTGTGTGTGTGTCTGTGTGTGTGTGTGTTGTGAAAAACATTTTGCCCCTCAAGAAGTATGTATTAAATGCGAAACTARTTGCACGGAATTATCAGCGTTTGTGTTGTTTTTTAAATCCCAATTCTGTGTGTGTATTGGAAAAACCAAACCCACCTTCGAATGATGACTATTTATCTAACTGGACCGCCAAAAATTGTTTCGTGTAACTGGACGAGTGTGTGGCAGTTAAGTCCCCGTCTATAAATTAGAAGACATGAACAGCGACATGTTAAAAGTAATTTTTTACTTGCCCGAAATATAAGTGACCAAACAAGAAGACGTGAACGACATCGAAAAGCATTCTCGATCGAAGAACCTGTAAAGTAGGAAAATGCAGAGTCAAAGTGAAAATGCGTTGGAAAGGGTCTCATCTGAGTTTTGATTCTTGGATCGACGCTTCGCAACTCATCGACTACAAAAAAAGTGACCATCATGCCGTTCAACACAGCAGCATCAGCAACCGCTCCTTCTGTTCTCTTCAGATCTACAAAAGGAACCACTGTGTGTGTGGTGCAGAGAACGTGTGTTTAAAAGGCAAATCGTTTTTTTTTCCTACCATATAGCCATTGCGAATTTGAGTTTGCAACAAGAAGACGAGCATTTGTGGCCCATTTTACTCAGCAGCTGCATCAGTTACCTTCTACCAAATCCTTTCATGAAATATTCCGGTCACAACATGAGCCTTATGTTCTTCCATGTTCGATGAACAGTGTAGTAAAGCCCTGGTCAAATATAACAAACTTGTCATGATCGACTACCATATAATTTCTCTCTGTCTGAACAAATATTTTTCAGATACCAAAACTGTGGCCATTACTTTTTGTCCAGAGTTGTATGGCATTTTGGGTGGAGTCACCGCGAAAGGTCCTAAAAAATCCATCAACAGCAATCAGGAGTTTTCAAGTATTTTAAATACACGGTGCAACTGAACGAATGAATGAATTCAATTTTATTTTTACTCCAATGTTTGGTGAAGTATAACGTGGTGGAAACAAAGCTATATTGTTACTGCAAGTCATTCCTTTCAAAGTGGATTTACTGGGAATTTGTACACCCACACTATTTGCCTGTCAGTAAGTTGTATTTCGACAGTGTCGACGTTGGTATAATAGGACAGCTGGAACAAAATATTCCATTCTTGAAAGGAAAAATCATGGTGAAACTACATTTTCAAAAAAGATTCTCAATCAACTTCATGTATCCTGTGTACCGAATAGTTGCTCGACAATGAAGACGTGGTCTAGAAGATATACTGAAAACTGTGTTTTTGTATAGTGGCCAGAGTCATAAAACTTATGGTGGCACGAGAATTGCATGCTTTGAAAGGTGCCGCTCTGACACAAGGAAAAGAATTTCGCTCAAATGTCCACATCGACAAATAAAATCCTAAAAAGCCTTCTTGATAGCAGGCAAAGATGTGTTGCTTCAAAACAGAAAAGATATTTTGGGTCGTTAAGTTACATCTTTAAATGTGCTGCACACTGCTGCCCAAGCCATTCCTTCCTCAAAATGCCACAACAACAACAAGGCAGAAAGAGATAATGCAAACATTCTAGGAGTTCATATACACATTGCAAGAAAAACTAAGAAAAGAACAGCTTGAGAATTAGACATCTTTGATTATTAAACAAAAAACAAATGATGCACAAAGATTCTTGCAAATGTTCCAAGTTAGAACTATATCTGTTTGCCATGCCACCCACCATAATGACAATGCAGGAATCCAATGGGTAGAATTTCGTCGTGTTTCATCTTTGTTGCTTACATCCTGATCAAATTTTAAATCAAAGGGCAGATCTAAGATTATAGTGATCTGAAAAGTAGTTACTTGTACCTGAAAGTCTAAATTATCAAAACAGATGATATCGCTCCAGGTGCTGATGCCAAAGTAGCTCCTGCCAACAATGTCATGCATTAATTGTTCAGCAAAGTGGATTTGTAACTTTGAATAGAGGAATTTCTTGGGATCATACTTGTCCCTGTAAAAAACTACCGGACAGTTAGGTCCCAACAGCAGCCATGGCATTTCTACAATGATTATGCAGGAGGTTATGCTCTGTGAGCTTTTGATTTCACTCCAGACCAAGGCAGCGATGAGGGACTTTTCTAACCCTATAAAATCTGGCCAACTTTGTGTGGAACTGCATTTTGCAACAGCTCTACCCAACATGGTAAATGTCATCTTGTATGCAGAATTTGACATTACTCTGGAAGTCAACAGTTTGAAATAAGTGATTCTGAACTGTTAGAAGCTATGGACGAATATTATGCCTCTTTGTACTGTGGAGCCACTTTGAATATGGGGGACAAGGATGCCCTTGAACCAGAACAAAAAAGAAAAGAAAAAGATGCAGTGAACATCATGATGTTGAGATGACCAGAACAAGAAGAACATTTAGTCTCCAGTTTTACAAAGTACCTGGCTGAAAAATTACAGTGCTGACTCACAAATAATGGATTTCAAAAGTATCATCACAGCCAAATTTACACAATAAATGCATGATGATTAGTCAAGAAGAAAACTTGGAAGAGTATTTGGATAATGCTTGGGATCTCATTTCAGAAGAATCAGTTTTGCATCAGTGGTATAAAGACTTGCATGACTCCTCTCCATTGACTTCTCTAGAACACATCAAATCTCTCTTTCCACACAGTTCAGAGAAGCGTACAGTCATTTACTCAACTGATATTTTCGAGGAAAAAGTCAGGATTAAATTGATGACTTATCATTACATGTGAAATAAAAAAGAATGGATACCTGGAAACTTCATTGTCTTTTGACAAAAAAGTTTGCACACAGCTTCTTGGAATTGAGTTGTTGGTGCTAAAGATGAACTTCTGCATCACAAACCTAAAGACATTCAAGCTTATGTCATCAACACCAGTGACAGTCATCTATCAGGAACCCACTGGGTGGCCATCTACTTTTCCAACAATCACAGTGTGGAGTATTTTGATTATAATAGATACCTCCTTTTGGAAGATGATGTTATTGACTCAGAAAAGAAATCAAAGACAACTGATAATGTGAAATTACAAGGCACAGGTTACATTGCATGTGTATTTTTTTCATGAATGGAGACTTAGATATCCCTTAGAATATCTAGTGACTTATTTTGATAATAACTATTTAGGAAAAGATAAAAAATAGAAAGATGGTTTTATGAACATTATAATTATCTTTTGTCTATAGCTAGGAAACAGAAAGTGCATTGATAACCAAAAGAATTAAATTAATGGAAGTCGAGTGCGACTCCACAACATTGTGAACCTTGTAAATATGCTTTTGTTTGAAAAAAAATGATTGACGTGTTGATTTATGTTGGACAATTTTCTTGTTATGAATAAAAATGTAGTAGTTTAGTGTGTGTCTTTTTTCCCTAAAAGATAAATCTCCCTACTATAATGCATGCTTGTATTTGAGGGTTTTGTGGTCTGAGTGTAAAGTGGTCTGAGGAGTGTAAAGACAGACTAACTTTGCTTGTGTGATATGTATGTTTGGTGATTGTATGCAATTTTTGGGTATTTTTAAAAAGGTTTCAATTTTCAAATATTATGTGCTGGTATAGAGTATAGTGTACTTTGTTTGTAATAGTGTGTTTGTATGTAAAAAGTTGAAAAGAGAGTTTCTTTTAGGTCTATCTCTTTTGGATGTTGTGTATGTGATGCATCGTTTGTGTGAGGGGATGTTTTTCTTCAAGCTGGTGCTAACAGCATTTGAAGCATTTGCCAGTCTGGATACCCTCACTGACTTGTCAACACCTATAAGAAGAATGAACTCCATGAATGTTTTGAGAGATGCTGTGCATTGGATGGTAGAAGTTGAGTATCTTCTAGAAAAGATAATGGTCTATTGGAGGTACCAAGCCAGTGCAGAGTTGGTTACAAAGGAAGTGGCAACCGTAAAAAGCAAGGGAATGTGTCAAAGAGCTATAGTTGGAGGAAGATATGAAATGGTTCTTCACCTTTCCACGCTGTTGAGTGGCTTTAGATTTGAGTATTTTTTTAATGGTTTGTACAGATTGTCTTACCTACTAATAAGAAGTGTAATTTGTGTGCATATGCTTTAAAGATGATAAAAATCATGAGAAAAGTGATGGAAAAGGGAACTGGTAAAGATAAAGGTTACCTTGGCGAAAGAGATAAAGTTAAATGAAAATAGACAAAAGAGCAGACTTTGACAGGCTAAATGAAAATTGGATGATGGTGCAGGAAAAGTTTAGAGCAATGGGACATCCCTAAAGAAGAGAAAAAGAAAGGAACAATACCAGACAAACTGAGGAGATAGTAAAATAAGTTGAAGAAATAGAAGAAACCAATGTCCCTTTTCAGTTCCCTTCATATGCCTCAAAAAATATACTCATTGCCCCCAGAAGTTGTCTGTATTTGTTTGCATGTGTGTCTATGTTTTGTTTGTCCCTATAAATCCTTTGGTCCTTATACATCCTTACACATAGCCTTTTCTATACCTACCTAGTATTGAGATCCACTCGAACACTGTTATTAGCTTCCGCCCCAAATGAGGTTAGCCACTTGTAAAACTATTCCCATTTTTTCCCAGTCTTCAATACTGTGATGTCACCCATAGTAATTTTCCAAGTGGCCTTCCCATGTTTAATTCTTGAACGACCTTATAAATTTTTCTGCATTTTCTCTGTATAAAACCATATGACCTGCAGTAGCCCCATATAACTACTGTGAGCATAACAGTACCTTTAGTGTTGCTGGTTAAAGCTGCCCCATCCACTGCTGACAAGTTGTCCGACTTCTTGCAACATGTGTTTTACAACTATTGTGAACAATTTTCATCTTTGATCAACCAAGATTTGCAATACTCTACTACTCATGTCACATACTAACTTGGAGTTCTGAAAGCTAACTGGAATGGAAATATTCTCAAGTGAATCAAATGGTGGCAACAATAATTTATGCACATGTTTGGTAGTCTTAAAATATCCTTTGATGGAAAGATATGTTACAATAAAAACATAATAGTATTTTATGACATTTTTGCTTAATTTTATTTCAGTTCTCAAATATGTGAAAAGAAAACAAATATTTAATAAATGGCTCTTCACAAATTCATAATTAAAACATGATAGAATACAATGCAGCAAGATAACTATGTTATGAGTTCATTGCTCATCTGTACTTAGCTTATGTGCTATACATTATATAGTGACTTGTAATTTCTACCAGCAGCACTTAAATGGACTGCAATTTTTTTATTCTTTGTATTCTTGTTATCTTGTTATGAGACTGATTTTCTGCTCTTTAAATTTAAGTAGTTTCAAATACTTTTGAACAAAAATATCTGTGTGAACTCCAGGACAATCATAGAGTGCAGGAGCAACAGAAAATCAGGATGACAGGAAGCCTCAGAAATCCTTGCCAGACTGAAGAGAATCTTTGTGATCGGCATTAAACCTTGTGTTTGGAATGCATTCAGCACCTAATTCTATGCGAGTCATCAATATCTATGGCTATCCTCCATGAGAATAGCAGTTCTTTTTATCTGTATTGCATTGTCCCACATTATTTGTAGTAGTTATTTTTGCAGAATAATTTTTCTTCTTTTAGTCTCAGTAACATTTACCTTTGACCTATGACCCAAAATTGATAGGTTCCTTTTTGTCTCAACTGCAGGCCATCCACAAAGAGTGGTCATATATCTTACTTATCTTAAATACAAAACAATTAACATAGTCTGGTCAAGATATCTGGTGTACAAGTGAAGTTACTGTGTGGAAATTGTTCCCTTGTATTAGTCCCTATGACGTTTGACCTTTGAGCTTTAAATCCATAGGATTCTTTCTTGCTTTGAAATGCAATCTACTTACAAAAGGCTGAATATGGTAGATGGTGGTAAACTTCTTCCTGTCCACCATGGCACTACCCAGGGACATAACACTCTGGCGACAGCAGTTTAGCAAGAAAGGGGTTAAATTTAATATTGGAAAATGGAAAAAAATAACCCAAAATTGTCTTCTTAATTCTATGCCACTATTTTGTATCTAACCCAAGGAACAGAAGCAGTAAAGGGTAAAAAGGGAAGTTTGCAAAAAAACAAATTTATAGTGAACTGGATAACAAGTTAAATAAAACAAGAGTGGAATAAAAAATGCACACCCAGGTCTGGAGATCATAAAGTTAACTATTTAAGTTTGACAATTTGTTCGAATCAATCACATATGATGTTAGTTTGGTAAGCTAGTTTCAAACTAGCTGATATCAGAAACCCAATCTCAGTCTCAGGTTTGAGGGTTTCTTTATCTCAAGACCGGGCCTTATATTCCAGTAACACCTCTACTTAAGTGCACATGCAAACTAAGTAATGTTTGTTATACTGTTACATAATTTTTCTCGATATTTCATCAACTAAATAAACTGCAATTTTCCAATTTCTCATGCATAAATTATATATAAAAGCAGTGCCGGATTAAACCCATGGAGGCCCCTAGGCAGTCAAAATCTTGAAGCCCCCCTCACAAATTATCTCCTAATAAGTCAAGATCAAATCAATTCAATATTATTTTGATCCGTTGTCACTAAAAGGCATGGGGCCCATAGGCCAGTGCCTATCTGACTATTGGGTAATCCAGTACTGTATAAAAGATCAAGTATGAGTGAGTACTCATGCAAGGACATTTGTGAATCAAAAGTAGTCTTATTTTAACAAAAATTCTTGAATTTCTCCTTAAATTGAGTATATGTATTATCTTATGTATCAACATATGTGTCGACAAGGAAAGATAACAACTGAAGCTAAAACTCTTAAGCTGTTTGAAAGTGTGCCCATTTATGCTGCTGGGAAGAGATTTAAATTAATAAGTTTTGGGGATATTTCTGTGGGTAAATTAAACACTTTCTCACAAACAAACAAAAAACATATTGATCAAAGGACTTAATCATGTATAGGTTTTCAAAACTTTTTGTGGAAATCTGTATTGCAATAATACAGGCACAGCAAAAACAGTTTTAAAATTTAAAAAAAATAAATTTAAATAATATTTTTTTGATATTTAGCAAAACCTAAGCAAGAATAATACTGGCATTTATTAATCTGACAATCCACTGCTTAAATGATTCCTGAAAAAGTACATGACAACAATTATCCTGATGTTTACTTTGATTGGTTCACAAAAATATTATCTGAATCAACAATCTTTAAATAGCAATGTTTAAACATAATATTTGTTTAAGCACAAAAAAGAGTCATTCCCAACAAAGATTTGAAGCAGACAAAAGAAAATTATATTTATTTTATGTTTCAATTCCGATATAAACTTTTACTTCCTGATAAAAATGGAACAATCTGCTTTGGATTAAAATAACTGGACTTAATGTCATTCAGTTTTATATCAATACTATTGTTCCTTTAAAATCACCCTTAACAGGAGATAATGATATCATGGGATTGTGCAAAATATTGCCAAGTATCCTGTTACACTATATTTTTCAGTTATAAAAATATAAAATTTGATATTTAGATGAAGACTTTTTTGCAATGGACATCACCAGGCTGGAAGATTTGTCTTTCAATCTGAGAACCAGTCACTCCACTCCCAATCTTCAGATCGATATACTCTCCAAATATAGAAACAATTCACCACAATTATTTGCAAAATTCGTCCAAGAACAATATCTTGTGGCCAGATTTGATCCACTGTAGCACTCCACCATGATGGTTCTGTAGCCTGACTGCTACATTGGTAAAACAGGCGTATTGTGGATTGTGTTACCATGAATATAATGGCAAATTTTACAATCACTGGAGATCGCCATGGTAACACTATAGGGATGGCATCTTCTTCTTCTAATGACTTTTCTGGCTGGAAAAAAGAAATGATATCACATTAGAAAATTGTTGACTTCTACTATTATAACATAAAAACATGTAAAATCAACAGATATTGATATTGTATCCTTGATGTTAGCCATCATTTATATATGCATTTATATTTCATGTAACAATGATATGTCCCTTATGCTTGATAGTACAAGAAATGATTAAGACATCATGAACAAGACAGGACTTTGATAGAGGAATGTTAGTGAAATAAGGATGTGAAGACATAGAGTAGGGGTTAATGACACTTTTAGCACATTATTGGCTATGTCATGTTAATGAAATGGGAGCTAAAGTATCTTTCCTAAAGACAGGCAGCAAACTCTGGATGGCAGGCATGAGGTCTGAACCCACAACCTTTGGATGAATGGGATGCTTATCCAGCTGAACTACCACAATTCTACAAGTCTTATACATGGTCATTTCCAGCTTCTATTTTTTGTGTGATCTCAGCTGTACTCAAACATCAGAATTCACATGCTGGTTCAGTACAGTTTTTCTTCTTTTATTTGTTTACCAAACTAGTTTTTGTTTGAAATTATTTATTTTGTAATTTAAAAAGTAAGAATAATATTCACATATCATGGTGTTCCAGGTTCAAATGCTTGATCAATCCAGAAAGATCTGGAAACTGGGTTCTAACTTCCTTCATTTTTCTGGCAAACATTTGAACATGGCATACTATGCTTCACCTAACACCACAGGTTTAATACTCATACCCTGGATCTAAGGTATGAGTGTTAGATTTGGATTTTCAGTCATAGCACCACAATGTCTGCATGTGACAATTCATAGTGACATCTAGCACTTGGGCATCACGCCACAGACACGTAGCATCATATGTCACCCAGTCACATTATCCTGACAGCAGGCCAATCAGTCCTAACACTAACCTCTTAATAATGAGAACCAAGCGAGGCAGCTGTAGGTACTATTTTTTAAAAGTCTTTGGTATGACTTGGCTGCGATTTGAACCTGCGACCTCCCACATCTGAAGTGGAGGTATGAAAACATGAGCTACCAGTGACTGGCACATTGCAAAGGGCCCTGCTCATTACAATTTGCTTGTCATGACATTTAATAGAGAATCTTGGACATAATGAGAATGGATAAATAGGGGATATAAATCATCTGAAAGATGATCTGCAAAAGCTGGAAAATCAACTTTTTCAAGGTCTCACGAATATTGTGTTGCATTTGGTTGAAATCCCACATTCCCTAATTAAGTTATGCTGCAGATACCAAAGTTAGGGGAGAGAGGCAATCAAGGGCCATAACTCTTCTAACACTGGAAATTATATTCATTTAAGGTGTCATCAGCAAATGCATGCAAAATTCAAATGAGATCCAACAAATTCATGATAAAGTAAAGCTGCAAAAACTAAAATCAATAGGGTAGGAAATTAGGGGGCATAGCTCTTGTAAATGATGTTGTGGATTGCAGGAAATCCAACAAACCTTTGTAACGTTTTGCTGCAGAAATCCTTGAAACTGAACTTATTTAAGATCTAATTAATACAAAGCCCTGGACCAAACACAGGTGAAATCAAACAAACCTTGGTAAAAAATTTGTTGCCCCCCCCCCCTGTCAAGTGCACAGGCAATCAGGGAGCATAACTCTTGCACTTGACAACACAGATAGATGTAAACATAACTATTTAGAGGTCTCATCAATATAAAACTGCGTACAGAATTTCATTGAAATCCATAATCTTGCTAAAATTAAGCTGCAGAAAACTAAGTCAGGAGAATAGGCAATCCTGTAGATGATAGAACATTGGAAATCAAACTCAAGGTCTCAATAAAAAAACCAAATTAGTAATTAACAGACATGGATGATGATATGCAGTAGAAACCAGCAGTAAGAGAAGGGTGCAGACCCCCCACCCCAAATGTGGTGTCAACTGGGGGGTAGAGAACCCCCATTATGAAATGCCATTTTTGTAATAATGTTCTAAAAAAACAGCAAGACAGTCAAGGACAGAAGTGAGATGAATGACCACCTAACAAAAAGCCTTAATTTTGCAGTTGGGGCCTAAAAATATGTAGGTTTTTTTGTTACCAAAGGCCATTCAGAGGCTTGTTTAAAAGCCTGGTTGAAGCAAAAGAAGAAAGCAAAAGGAGATGACCAAGTCAGTGATGTTTCATATGCTATTTCATTGATAATTATTAAGTTTGCAAGTTGAAATTTTTCATGTGCATGAACATTCCAACTATAAAATCTTAATTATTCTCTATGCGTATGAGCTTATGAACATAATTATTATTCAGGAAAACAAAGAAGAAGTTAATATTTTGATCGGGGTCAGGGGTTTGGAGATTCCAAAGTGAATTTTATAGGCTCTTGTCTTGTAACTAAACAAGGCTCATTATATCAATTTAGAAGGTTATTTTCCATTAGGTAAT
>QKMX01144823.1:0-10482 GCA_003401595.1 Venustaconcha ellipsiformis
TGTGACAGCAGATCTGGGTCTATGCTGTTTACAGTCAGACTAATTTTATAAGCCAGTACATATGGTACATGTGACAGAACAGAGGTCAGCTTAGGACAGATCAGGAGATTGCAAAATTTGGTCAGGAGTTTTGATTTCAGATCAGGAGGATTTCATTGACATGAAATTTAGCATGTGGATGGACAAAACTGACAGCTATTGTACACATTTTTTTTTCTGTATTAAAATATGTATATCAGCATCATCTCATGACCCAGTTCTTTAATAGTTGCATGTTACTTTTCATAATGTCATTATACACAGCACAAGCATTTTAGCCTATCTTAGTATATCATGGCCCAGTATTTATTTCTGGCAGTTTTTATCTGGTCACTTAGAAATGATGTATCATTACTGGTCAAAGTTTCCTCTGGAGTCCCTCAGCCTGAATTTTCCTCAGAATAGAAAATGTTCTTTCACTCTGCATTGGAATATGGAAATGTTAGTACAACTCGAATGAGTCCAACAAGAGGTTTAAATGGTTTCCTGCCTATGGGTAAAATCGGGTTTACTTACCAGCTGCATGAAATGCTCACAATTGGTGGTGTGTTAAAATTAACTTTATAAGAATGTCAGAATGCATACACATGCCCCTTTGAACTTGATTCCAACCACTGGAATTCCTGTTTCCATCCATTAATATGTTTTGTGTAATATTTTGATTGTTTAGATTTTTGGAGTTTTAGCATTGAGAGAATATGCATGCTTTGATATCAGTAAACTTGAAATACCAAAGTCAAACAAACCTGTTTTATGCTACTTAATCTGTTTGGTAATGACTAATCTAACCTTAATCCATTACATGTACTTTATTTTTATCCTTTCCAAATTATTTCACAAATTATTTCAGATCACACACAATATAATCAGTCTTGACAAACCTGAAACAGTGAAACCATGCCATATGAAGGAATCAAAGTAAATGTTAATTGCTCTCTGCTTCTTGAACTCTTTTGGTAATTTAGCTATTATCCTTCAATGCTGTTAATCCTTTGTAAATTACTACTGATCATATGTAGTAGAATGCAGTGATTACTCTTAGGTTTTTGGTTGTCAAATTAGCAATTAAAGTGTCCTACTTGCCCTGCACAAGCCAGTTCACAATGACATGAAGTCTTTACACTGGAAGCAAGGTACCAAATAAATGGAAAAAAATTCTGCTCCAAAATTTTTTAATGATAATTTTGAGTACATAGGAAATTTTAATGGGTGAAGAGAGACACCATGCATCTAGGGAGGAAAACCTCCTGTTCGAGAAGTTCACATGTATGTATATATTCCAAAGAATATATACATAGTTGTCAAAACTGGCATAGAATATAATGAAGAACTAACTGTATTTTTTTTTTAAAAACATACTGTTTTCTGTCTGTCTGTTCAAATCTATTAATGATCTTTCAGTATACAGCATTCCCTTCTATAAAGTCCTTCATTTTAGCACATTTCTAGCTATAAGGTTGCTATGGTCATGAACCACATTTCATTAAGTGGTAGTAAAATCAAATGTATCATGTACTTGATTATAGGCATTCTCACTACAAGTCATATTATCTATGGCTCTTATAGACAGCATTATAATGAGTGAGTTCTTAATCATGCAGTCCATTATAAGTTGGTCTTATAAGTCAGTATACAGTAATGGCTCCTGTGGACAACATTATAATGAGGGAATACTGTAGCAGCATTGAGCAATAAAAACATTAAAAACTCTTTTGAATCGACAGATGACTAATATTTTATATATCAAGTATTTTCTGTATAAGAACTAGCCTAGCATGTTCAGATGTAAAATATATCAAATTTTTAACTGCACTTCTAGTCACAAGGTAAAAATACATGGGTATATGATCTGTTTCAATTCTGCTTTGATTAATTTTTTTTATGCTTAACCATCTTATTGTATGTTTGAAATCCCAATAAGACTAGATAAGATGATTCAACATGAATATCTTTAGAAAAACAAAACACTGAAATGTCTAGAAGTTTTTAACTTTAAATAATCTTTATAGTAAAAACTTACCAATATCATACAGCTATCTGAGAATTTGACTCCGGAAATTACTACTTGACAATAAATGGAGACTGGTTTTTTAACATGTAAAATTTCCCGTGATGAATAATTTTCATCAAATGCATAATTGTAAACATTTTGTAGAATTTCTAAAATTGTATTGGAAAATTGAAGTACTGTGAGGATTTGTTGATTCAGTCTCAGAATCTAAATGACATTTGGAACATGATCGAGTGGGAACAGAAGAGTTACAGTTAACTGTGTTACACTGCAAAAAATGTATCATCATGATGGTCATTGCAAGGAGTCATTGTTTTCGTCCTCTTTCAGTTCATAAGGTGGTTGATGGGGTTCTTGTACCCCCATCTCAGTTTTATCTTGCTTATCATCTTCCTCCTCTTCAGTAAATATTTCACCCTCTTCATGTTTCTTTTTCAGTTCATTCACTTCTAATTGTTCGTACTTCGTTCTTTGTTTTATAAGGTCTTGTAGTACTTGCTGCATTCTGAATGTTGGAGTATATCTTAAGGCCCTGCTAGCACTGTTTAGGGGTATTACAGATTTGCGTCCCCCACCAACCATTAAACCTGTGATTTGCTGAAGTAAAAGGTCATTTGGAGTATATTTTTCCCTCAGATTCACAGTTTTTATTCTTCCTCGAATGAATTCCCACATATTTTTATTTTCCTTTGTAGACTTCGCAGACTTGGTTGACTTGGACTTGCTGCTGCTTGATCTGTCACTGGATTTTTCTTTTTCTTTCGCAGATTCATTCTCAGAAGGGGGTACATAACCCCATATTAAGGAAGGGTCCAGTGGTTTAGAGAAAATCTTCAACATTAAATTTGCCCTCTCCTTCTTCTCATTTCCATTCATCACTTGAGGAATTACATCCTCATCCTCCACAGTGTTTGGTTGTTCTTCATACTCGACTGGCTCCTCCCTACGAATATTGCCTAGAAAATTGTCAATTTTTCCTCTAAGTACTTGATTTTCCTGTTTTAAATGTTCTTGAGTAGGTGGCCTTAGTGATGGTGGTCTTCTACTGTGTGTGTCAGAACTATGACCAGTTAATGTACGAGGAGTAGTCAAGTTACTCATGCTATCAGGTTGGTCTTTGTACTTATCTTTGAAGAGCAAAGCACGAAGATCAATTCTTTCGTAAGGTTCATTTAAATCTTCATCATCAGAATCCCACAGGCCACTGCTTGTGTAGATTAATCTCCTTTCCATTCCAGGATAGTATGTTTTGGCACGAAAAAGAGGTTCAGGTGTATTCTGTTTGAAAGGACCTGATGCATGCTCAACAAATTTTACATGGGATGGTTTAATTTTGACTGAGACTTGCCCTCCATGTATAGATGGCAATTTATCTGACTCAAAGTCCATACTTTCAGCTCTTGCTCGCATTGATTCCATCATTTTTCCTCCTGGAGGTGCAGACTTGGATCCTCTTCTTAGCAGCATTGACCCTTGTCTTGAGGAAGAAGCAGACAGCCCTGAAGTAGATATTGTTCTTGCAGTTTGGGCTCTCTCTTCTTCTTTTTGTTGCCTCATTGCCTTCCTAGCCTTTTGAACAAAAGGTGTAACAACACGTTCATGTCCAGGCTGAGTTCGCAAAGGATATGTAAGTTTTTTGTCCAAATAAAACGAGTCTTCCTTAGTCACACCAAGGCGTTTCTCAGTGTTTTCTATTTGGTTTTCATCGTATGTAAGATCTTTATTAGGGTCCATTCTCTGTTGAAGTTCAAGCCCATGTCTTCTCTTATCAATGTCCAGTAGCTTAACCTCAAATCTCATCTTACTGGAATTCTCATGAATCTTTTTTAGTTGAGATGACTTTTCTTTTTCAATCTTTTTTGATGCCATTTTAAGAGCATGTTCACAGACATTATTCTTGACTGATGTAATCTTTTCTACTGTGGAAACTTTTTTGACACTCTCAATGGCCTCATGCTGTAGGTCTTGTAGAGGTCTGGATACTAGCTGCTCCGAGTCCATGATAAAATAGTTCCCTGTAAGTAAAATGAAATTATGGTCAACAAGCTTACATAAATCATATTTTACCTTCATTAAAATTGTGTAGATTCAGTAAATCCCAAAGAATTGCCACACATTAATGAATGACAAATAGTATAGAGGTATGAGGAGAACATAAGGGTTGTCTAAAGTTATATATAAAATTCTGACTTCCAATATTTAAAAACAAGAAAATCTTGCTCTTTATATCAGAAAATGATTATTTATTTTTGGAATGATGATAACCCTGAAAACTTAGTGTGAGGAAAAATAATTATTGCTTTTAACTTTGTCGGGACAACTTCATAAAATAATAGCAAGGGACAAATTTGTTTCAATCATAAAACATTTTTAACCCATAAGAAATTTAAATAATAAATCCTCTTCTTATGAACACATCTGAGATGAAACCACCCCAAATAACAACCATTTTACATACTACAATTTATTTGATACAGTGGTGCAGTGAAATGAAATGCAGTTAAATTAAATCATCTCCCAATTCAGACTGTTTTCTTCTGGTGTAGCAAGTGGTCAATATTGAAAGTTTTGCTGTTTTCAGCACAAAATAAGACAGTTGAAGCCATTACCAAGTCATTATAATGGCTGTTTCACAATCTCTTACTGTTTGTCATGGCACTTAAACACTCATATAGAATGGACACTATTTAACCTGCATTGCTTCTCTAATACTTGCATAGTTTTGCTGATCACGGTGACTAACAAAGCAGATTCATTACAGAATTTACAGGCCCTGCAGATTGCTTGCTTCATGAAATCATGGAGTATAGCTCATACAATAGAATGGAACCCCTTTAATTGCCTTATTGGTATATACATTTGAGTGAAGTCCCTTTTTATTCTTCATTGGAATTTTGTAGCCTCAGCTCAAAGGATTGCATCAACTTAGGACCAGAATGAATGAAAGTAATGGTGTACTCTGTCACTAGAGAATGAATGTTAATATATCAACGCATATTCCTAACACATAACTAATTTTCCCTTCACATTAAAGTGAACTTATATAATTTTTAGTTTCTTTTCATGTACCATTTGATTGTATTAGTATGACACCTACCCCTCGGCAGAACAGTAAGAGTTAAATCCTCTTCATCCATTATAAATCTTTTGCGGCAGCAGCTTCTACACCACAGAATGCCTTTTTTTTAAAAATTCAGTTATATATTCTTAGGTTTTTGCCTCTACTGTCCATCATCACCAGAGTCCCTATTTCTACATGTTCATAGAAAATTACTTCCAACTCTTTTTGCACAGTATTTTCTAGATACAATGCTATTCCATGAATGCGCCTCTTGTGTTTTTCTTGAGTTGGTTTTCATTCTTCATTGAGTAATAAATATTTGAAATCATTTCTGTTATATATATTGTCATTTCTGAATCGTTAGTCCATTTAGTGCCTTCATTTTCTCTTGCATGAGATCCCCTTTTCTGACAGTATTCTAGTGAAGCATTGTGCTCTCATATGTGTCCATTCAGTAGCAGGTGATAGTTTATTGAACAATTTTTCCATTTATGCATTTCCAGTCCATTAACTGATGGCCAGTTGACAAAAGAACTGGTCTGTACAGGTGAAACCTAGATTTAATGTGTTTTTAAAAGAACAAACTAATGTTTATGTACTCAAGACAAGAGTTACTCCAGAAAAGAGTACTTGATGCACCCAAACAAGTCAAGAATCAAGGTTTTGAGTCTTCGAAAACTAAGTTGTACAAGAAATGCACATCGCAAACCATGTTTTGCCAACAAAGAGTTACTGTTGTAATTTTATGCCATACTTTATCCTATCTCTGGACACATTGACAACAGTTTTCTTATAATCCAAAGACTGAGATCACAAATATACATCTGCTTTAGGTTTGTTATCATATTTTGTCAAGATATGCTGTGATTGAACAAAAGTATAGGTGGATTAACACCTTCATTAAGTTAGGCATGGTATAAAGTTGCCCCATGGTCACTAGCTTGTTGATCTGATACTGTGTTCACACAAAATTAGGTCTAAACATGATTTTTTTTAGAATAACTTTTTTATTTGTAATCTGATAACAAAACTACCAGTGACAAGGTTTGTTCAGAATGACTGCTACCAGATTCTCAAAAATATCCCATCTTAAAGAAATGTAAACTCCCTGTAATGATCAGAAAAAAAGATATGTAGGTAGCCCAGATAACGACCATGTAATATAGCCCTACAAACATGGGTGATGGAAAATTAAGGGCAATTTGTATGAATTTATTGCAGACCATGTAAGTATTTGGCATGATTACAGAATTTGTTATTCCTTAAAATAATCTCTTGCTTAAAAAAAATAATTTTACTTTTGTATTTTATGAGTTTTCTGAGGCTGTTATTATTTTTGGAAGATTTAGTATTGTTTTGATGACATAACTCAAATTTTGATAAGAGCTGCTTTAAAATATCATTTGATTAAATTTATAGTAAAATGAAAGCAAAGGTTTTGAGACAACATCCAAATATTACTTAATCTTAGATGTATTTCACCCATTTTGCTTTTTTTATGAGAACAATGTTTCTACTAATCTCCTACCTTGTTCCTCTAGGTTTGCCATGTCAGTGGAAAATATCTGTCTTCTGAATTAAATGCAAATATCATTGTATATTTTATTGACACATTAGCCCCGAATTGGCAACAGTTGTGGCTTCAATGAATGCCACTTCTGCACGAATAAGTGGTGGAAGTAAATATATACAGAGAGTGTATGGACAACTACATACATTAGTCCCTGTCCAAATCCAACCATTATAGATACAATACAGCAAAACTAATTAATAATGCTGATGTGGAAATCTGTTTGAGGAAGTCCAAGTTTGATTGTCTTGTCTTGTTTTAGTGGTTGTAGGGTTCAGTTGATGCTTTTTAGCATTTTGAAGATCATATCTTCTCATACAATTGCATGGGACCTGGATTGTTTTGGGTGGATTTTTCTTGTTTTATAATTCTGACCCCCATTAGCTAGATAAAATGTTCCTCTGTTGAGTAGAAAAATGACTCATTATATCCATTATATTAGTTGAAAAAAAAAAATTAATTATCTTGAAGTCAAAGAAAAATATCCCAGTTCAGAAATCCTAGGTCTTTTCCCACCCACCCCTTCCTGAAAATTAAATGGTAGGACTCTAATGGGTGTTACATTTGCTTACCTGCATTTCCAAATAATTCCTTGAATTATGACAGCTTTATTTAAAAATACCTTTTGATGAAAATGCAATTTTTATTTTTTTTTATTTATTTATTTATTTATTTATTTGTTTATTTTATTTATATTGTTTTTTTTAGTTACACCATCTGCTGTTCCAACCATCCAACCACCTATCCTTCCATCCATCCATCTTTCAGCAAGCATTTGAAAACTGGTATTTGGGTCAGTCTGTTAAAATGATATAGCCAACACCCGCATCCAGTAATTATTTCTGTTTTATCCATGTTTTGTATCATTTCACAAAGATTCAGCAATTTTATTCCCCATGTTCACTCCCAGGGATTTTAACAGGAAATGGATTCCTATTTAATATAAATCTTTTTTTTCTAACATTGTAATTCCCTGATGATCTGGACCAAGATATGCTTCCAGTGGCAGGTGCTTGAATGGCTGTCAATTTAAACACTCCTGTGCTTTATTATACATTGTCAGACAGGTTTGAACAGTCAATCTTGTAAGCATCTGTTTAACTGGCTCTAATATCAGTGTCATATTTCATAAATATGTTTATAAAATGAGCATTGCTATAAAGCCAAGATATTTTGCAGCTGTTTACCAAGGTTTGATAAGGTAATTTAAAAATCATAAAGAACTCTGTATTGATCTGGTATTTATTTTCAATAATTTGGTTCCTCATAATAATAATAATTGAGTTACATTATTTACTGGTGTTTAGTATCCATCCCAGTACCAACAGCATAGTCAAGTATATTGTTACCTTTTAACAACTGCTTCAAATTTTGCTAATCACAACATCGCTGCCATTTATGTTTACAAAATTAACATTTTTTTGGTGACATTATCTGAATTAACCCAGCCTTGTACCTCAGAATTGTCCAGGCTTCTTGAAAAGATATTAGAAAACTGCTACATGTATATCTCTTGTTATATAATGCAGCCACAAATCTGGGTCTACACTGTTTATAGTTGGGTGCATATTATATTTATACACAGCAAATGCAGTGTCATTTTGTCACATTTTAGGTAAATAGCTTTATGTAAATACAGTACACCCAATATCTCTATGTACATATCTACATGCATGGTTTAAAATTGCTTTAAGTTTTATAATTGTTAGGAGCCATAACTTTCAAGGGTGCAACTGGGTCTGTGAATAATAATAAGAAGAAGAGGAAGGAGAAAAAAAAGATTAATAATAAATAAAAAAATAGTCCACCCCACCCCACCAATTGCTTGAAGAAATATGTTTGCTCGGATTTGTATAAAAGAAGAAATAATTCTATCCATGGTGTAATTTTTTTAAAAATATATCTTGGTTAGAAAGAAAGTTGCTTGCCCTTTTCCCTCACCCGTAACCCACCTACCAAGAAATGATTTGATTAAGTTTTGCGTTTAAATATAAGGTTTCAAGAAATAACGTGGAAACAACTACTGTCTATGGATTTGCATAGCACTTTTGGAAGTACATAACATTACAAATCGCAGAAGGGGAGCCCTTAGTGGACAAGTGGTCTAAAATGCACATTGTTACTGATCACTGCCATCTCACCTCTCTCTGTATGGGTTCGAATCTCGGGCTCAGCCAGTGTGGGTATGTGAGAAAGCTCGCCAGCATCTTCTCGGGGGTTGGTGGTTCTTTCCGGGATGTTTCCAGGTTCTTCTCCTACCATTTATACTGGCTGCCGTGTATAGCCTATTTTGTGTTGAAAAATGGCATTAACCCTACAACAACAACAATAGCAACAAAATATAACAAATTGCAGAAGCTCAAAAAAACGTATACATCTGAACTATATTTGGCAGTGATTTTTTTTGTTTTTTTGTGGTAATATAATAAATCTATTTGGAAATATGTTAAAAGAGGCATTGCATGTTGAAAATCTTTAGTTGCCAAGTTATTGCCATTGGATTTTCATTACAACACAGGTAGTCAAAAGATATAATCTAATACTTATCAAACAGATAAAGAAATATTTGTTTGATTAGGTGCTATCATTGTCATTATAGTGACACTTTGACCAACTTGGATGGCTGTCAAATACAAGTCAGAGGTCAAAAAATGATATCTGCAATTTGTTTTCCAATTAAATTGTCTTCAGTAAAGCATACAATTTTAGCATCATTACATTTTAGATAGTCATGGACAATCAGCCATATTTACCATGAAATGTTGAAAAATGACTTTACTTTTTAAATAATATTATTCTACCATATTCTGCTGTATAGATGCACCAGGCACATAAAATCAAGTTAGGAGGATGTATCTTTTTAACACCATAGCAGCTTCAGTAGCTGTCAGAATGCACCATTAGAAATGTACATTTCAGAGTTGTTGAGGTGATCCACTTATGACAACAACAACAACAAAAAAACACAATGGGAACTAAATACCACCAAATGTGATGTACATATTCAGTTGAATTGCAGATGTCCAGGTGGAATGGTTCCTGCGAGGTCTTGTTTTGTTTTGAATTCTACTAGCAGTGCATTGTTTTCTCCAGTATGCATGAGTGCATGAATTTAATAAGGTAATTAAAAAACTGCACACATTCGTTTTTGCAGTGAGATTAGTGAAGTCTGTAACACATGTAAGTCCAATAATCTAAGCATTTCTAGATCATCTTATATAATCAAGTGCTTAATTAGTGACTTTTGATAAATGAGCACCAAGATAATTTAATGAATTATCTAGTTATAAAGTGTTTTTCCTACTGCACCTGGTGAGGTTGTATAATGGCAGACATGCAGTTTTTGTTATTTGATTGACATCATAACACATTATCACTGCCACAGTGCTTGATAATGAACTGTTTAGTTTTATCTTTATTCATTTAAAATTATGTATCTCACACAATTCTTGAAGTATACTGTTCTTCAGCACACAAAAAAACTGCACCAAGAAAAGGTCTTTTCAGTAATGACAAAGCCTCAAAATGAACACATTATAGAAATACAGTCTTTTTAACTTGGGTCCAAAATCAACTGATGCATATTGGATAGCTTCATTTGGACAGTTCAGGTTGAAACTTGCAGTCTCTTGGGACAACAAATTTTGGGGAAAAAAGGAGCAGGGACAGGCAATCGTGCAATATTGAAAAAATGTGGCCTTAACATGTCAAATACCAATTCAGTCATCTTTCTGCCACCCTTCAAGTTTACAAACATGTTAATGGGATTGCTGTCATACATCATATAGGTTCTGTGGTCCA
>QKMX01144824.1:0-10480 GCA_003401595.1 Venustaconcha ellipsiformis
TGTGACAGCAGATCTGGGTCTATGCTGTTTACAGTCAGACTAATTTTATAAGCCAGTACATATGGTACATGTGACAGAACAGAGGTCAGCTTAGGACAGATCAGGAGATTGCAAAATTTGGTCAGGAGTTTTGATTTCAGATCAGGAGGATTTCATTGACATGAAATTTAGCATGTGGATGGACAAAACTGACAGCTATTGTACACATTTTTTTTTCTGTATTAAAATATGTATATCAGCATCATCTCATGACCCAGTTCTTTAATAGTTGCATGTTACTTTTCATAATGTCATTATACACAGCACAAGCATTTTAGCCTATCTTAGTATATCATGGCCCAGTATTTATTTCTGGCAGTTTTTATCTGGTCACTTAGAAATGATGTATCATTACTGGTCAAAGTTTCCTCTGGAGTCCCTCAGCCTGAATTTTCCTCAGAATAGAAAATGTTCTTTCACTCTGCATTGGAATATGGAAATGTTAGTACAACTCGAATGAGTCCAACAAGAGGTTTAAATGGTTTCCTGCCTATGGGTAAAATCGGGTTTACTTACCAGCTGCATGAAATGCTCACAATTGGTGGTGTGTTAAAATTAACTTTATAAGAATGTCAGAATGCATACACATGCCCCTTTGAACTTGATTCCAACCACTGGAATTCCTGTTTCCATCCATTAATATGTTTTGTGTAATATTTTGATTGTTTAGATTTTTGGAGTTTTAGCATTGAGAGAATATGCATGCTTTGATATCAGTAAACTTGAAATACCAAAGTCAAACAAACCTGTTTTATGCTACTTAATCTGTTTGGTAATGACTAATCTAACCTTAATCCATTACATGTACTTTATTTTTATCCTTTCCAAATTATTTCACAAATTATTTCAGATCACACACAATATAATCAGTCTTGACAAACCTGAAACAGTGAAACCATGCCATATGAAGGAATCAAAGTAAATGTTAATTGCTCTCTGCTTCTTGAACTCTTTTGGTAATTTAGCTATTATCCTTCAATGCTGTTAATCCTTTGTAAATTACTACTGATCATATGTAGTAGAATGCAGTGATTACTCTTAGGTTTTTGGTTGTCAAATTAGCAATTAAAGTGTCCTACTTGCCCTGCACAAGCCAGTTCACAATGACATGAAGTCTTTACACTGGAAGCAAGGTACCAAATAAATGGAAAAAAATTCTGCTCCAAAATTTTTTAATGATAATTTTGAGTACATAGGAAATTTTAATGGGTGAAGAGAGACACCATGCATCTAGGGAGGAAAACCTCCTGTTCGAGAAGTTCACATGTATGTATATATTCCAAAGAATATATACATAGTTGTCAAAACTGGCATAGAATATAATGAAGAACTAACTGTATTTTTTTTTTAAAAACATACTGTTTTCTGTCTGTCTGTTCAAATCTATTAATGATCTTTCAGTATACAGCATTCCCTTCTATAAAGTCCTTCATTTTAGCACATTTCTAGCTATAAGGTTGCTATGGTCATGAACCACATTTCATTAAGTGGTAGTAAAATCAAATGTATCATGTACTTGATTATAGGCATTCTCACTACAAGTCATATTATCTATGGCTCTTATAGACAGCATTATAATGAGTGAGTTCTTAATCATGCAGTCCATTATAAGTTGGTCTTATAAGTCAGTATACAGTAATGGCTCCTGTGGACAACATTATAATGAGGGAATACTGTAGCAGCATTGAGCAATAAAAACATTAAAAACTCTTTTGAATCGACAGATGACTAATA
Source organism: Venustaconcha ellipsiformis (assembly GCA_003401595.1). Taxonomy (NCBI): domain Eukaryota; kingdom Metazoa; phylum Mollusca; class Bivalvia; order Unionida; family Unionidae; genus Venustaconcha; species Venustaconcha ellipsiformis. Next base: position 1,774 of record QKMX01144824.1, read on the forward strand.
TTTTATATATCAAGTATTTTCTGTATAAGAACTAGCCTAGCATGTTCAGATGTAAAATATATCAAATTTTTAACTGCACTTCTAGTCACAAGGTAAAAATACATGGGTATATGATCTGTTTCAATTCTGCTTTGATTAATTTTTTTTATGCTTAACCATCTTATTGTATGTTTGAAATCCCAATAAGACTAGATAAGATGATTCAACATGAATATCTTTAGAAAAACAAAACACTGAAATGTCTAGAAGTTTTTAACTTTAAATAATCTTTATAGTAAAAACTTACCAATATCATACAGCTATCTGAGAATTTGACTCCGGAAATTACTACTTGACAATAAATGGAGACTGGTTTTTTAACATGTAAAATTTCCCGTGATGAATAATTTTCATCAAATGCATAATTGTAAACATTTTGTAGAATTTCTAAAATTGTATTGGAAAATTGAAGTACTGTGAGGATTTGTTGATTCAGTCTCAGAATCTAAATGACATTTGGAACATGATCGAGTGGGAACAGAAGAGTTACAGTTAACTGTGTTACACTGCAAAAAATGTATCATCATGATGGTCATTGCAAGGAGTCATTGTTTTCGTCCTCTTTCAGTTCATAAGGTGGTTGATGGGGTTCTTGTACCCCCATCTCAGTTTTATCTTGCTTATCATCTTCCTCCTCTTCAGTAAATATTTCACCCTCTTCATGTTTCTTTTTCAGTTCATTCACTTCTAATTGTTCGTACTTCGTTCTTTGTTTTATAAGGTCTTGTAGTACTTGCTGCATTCTGAATGTTGGAGTATATCTTAAGGCCCTGCTAGCACTGTTTAGGGGTATTACAGATTTGCGTCCCCCACCAACCATTAAACCTGTGATTTGCTGAAGTAAAAGGTCATTTGGAGTATATTTTTCCCTCAGATTCACAGTTTTTATTCTTCCTCGAATGAATTCCCACATATTTTTATTTTCCTTTGTAGACTTCGCAGACTTGGTTGACTTGGACTTGCTGCTGCTTGATCTGTCACTGGATTTTTCTTTTTCTTTCGCAGATTCATTCTCAGAAGGGGGTACATAACCCCATATTAAGGAAGGGTCCAGTGGTTTAGAGAAAATCTTCAACATTAAATTTGCCCTCTCCTTCTTCTCATTTCCATTCATCACTTGAGGAATTACATCCTCATCCTCCACAGTGTTTGGTTGTTCTTCATACTCGACTGGCTCCTCCCTACGAATATTGCCTAGAAAATTGTCAATTTTTCCTCTAAGTACTTGATTTTCCTGTTTTAAATGTTCTTGAGTAGGTGGCCTTAGTGATGGTGGTCTTCTACTGTGTGTGTCAGAACTATGACCAGTTAATGTACGAGGAGTAGTCAAGTTACTCATGCTATCAGGTTGGTCTTTGTACTTATCTTTGAAGAGCAAAGCACGAAGATCAATTCTTTCGTAAGGTTCATTTAAATCTTCATCATCAGAATCCCACAGGCCACTGCTTGTGTAGATTAATCTCCTTTCCATTCCAGGATAGTATGTTTTGGCACGAAAAAGAGGTTCAGGTGTATTCTGTTTGAAAGGACCTGATGCATGCTCAACAAATTTTACATGGGATGGTTTAATTTTGACTGAGACTTGCCCTCCATGTATAGATGGCAATTTATCTGACTCAAAGTCCATACTTTCAGCTCTTGCTCGCATTGATTCCATCATTTTTCCTCCTGGAGGTGCAGACTTGGATCCTCTTCTTAGCAGCATTGACCCTTGTCTTGAGGAAGAAGCAGACAGCCCTGAAGTAGATATTGTTCTTGCAGTTTGGGCTCTCTCTTCTTCTTTTTGTTGCCTCATTGCCTTCCTAGCCTTTTGAACAAAAGGTGTAACAACACGTTCATGTCCAGGCTGAGTTCGCAAAGGATATGTAAGTTTTTTGTCCAAATAAAACGAGTCTTCCTTAGTCACACCAAGGCGTTTCTCAGTGTTTTCTATTTGGTTTTCATCGTATGTAAGATCTTTATTAGGGTCCATTCTCTGTTGAAGTTCAAGCCCATGTCTTCTCTTATCAATGTCCAGTAGCTTAACCTCAAATCTCATCTTACTGGAATTCTCATGAATCTTTTTTAGTTGAGATGACTTTTCTTTTTCAATCTTTTTTGATGCCATTTTAAGAGCATGTTCACAGACATTATTCTTGACTGATGTAATCTTTTCTACTGTGGAAACTTTTTTGACACTCTCAATGGCCTCATGCTGTAGGTCTTGTAGAGGTCTGGATACTAGCTGCTCCGAGTCCATGATAAAATAGTTCCCTGTAAGTAAAATGAAATTATGGTCAACAAGCTTACATAAATCATATTTTACCTTCATTAAAATTGTGTAGATTCAGTAAATCCCAAAGAATTGCCACACATTAATGAATGACAAATAGTATAGAGGTATGAGGAGAACATAAGGGTTGTCTAAAGTTATATATAAAATTCTGACTTCCAATATTTAAAAACAAGAAAATCTTGCTCTTTATATCAGAAAATGATTATTTATTTTTGGAATGATGATAACCCTGAAAACTTAGTGTGAGGAAAAATAATTATTGCTTTTAACTTTGTCGGGACAACTTCATAAAATAATAGCAAGGGACAAATTTGTTTCAATCATAAAACATTTTTAACCCATAAGAAATTTAAATAATAAATCCTCTTCTTATGAACACATCTGAGATGAAACCACCCCAAATAACAACCATTTTACATACTACAATTTATTTGATACAGTGGTGCAGTGAAATGAAATGCAGTTAAATTAAATCATCTCCCAATTCAGACTGTTTTCTTCTGGTGTAGCAAGTGGTCAATATTGAAAGTTTTGCTGTTTTCAGCACAAAATAAGACAGTTGAAGCCATTACCAAGTCATTATAATGGCTGTTTCACAATCTCTTACTGTTTGTCATGGCACTTAAACACTCATATAGAATGGACACTATTTAACCTGCATTGCTTCTCTAATACTTGCATAGTTTTGCTGATCACGGTGACTAACAAAGCAGATTCATTACAGAATTTACAGGCCCTGCAGATTGCTTGCTTCATGAAATCATGGAGTATAGCTCATACAATAGAATGGAACCCCTTTAATTGCCTTATTGGTATATACATTTGAGTGAAGTCCCTTTTTATTCTTCATTGGAATTTTGTAGCCTCAGCTCAAAGGATTGCATCAACTTAGGACCAGAATGAATGAAAGTAATGGTGTACTCTGTCACTAGAGAATGAATGTTAATATATCAACGCATATTCCTAACACATAACTAATTTTCCCTTCACATTAAAGTGAACTTATATAATTTTTAGTTTCTTTTCATGTACCATTTGATTGTATTAGTATGACACCTACCCCTCGGCAGAACAGTAAGAGTTAAATCCTCTTCATCCATTATAAATCTTTAGCAGCAGCAGCTTCTACACCACAGAATGCCTTTTTTTAAAAAATTCAGTTATATATTCTTAGGTTTGCCTCTACTGTCCATCATCACCAGAGTCCCTATTTCTAYATGTTCATAGAAAATTACTTCCAACTCTTTTTGCACAGTATTTTCTAGATACAATGCTATTCCATGAATGCGCCTCTTGTGTTTTTCTTGAGTTGGTTTTCATTCTTCATTGAGTAATAAATATTTGAAATCATTTCTGTTATATATATTGTCATTTCTGAATCGTTAGTCCATTTAGTGCCTTCATTTTCTCTTGCATGAGATCCCCTTTTCTGACAGTATTCTAGTGAAGCATTGTGCTCTCATATGTGTCCATTCAGTAGCAGGTGATAGTTTATTGAACAATTTTTCCATTTATGCATTTCCAGTCCATTAACTGATGGCCAGTTGACAAAAGAACTGGTCTGTACAGGTGAAACCTAGATTTAATGTGTTTTTAAAAGAACAAACTAATGTTTATGTACTCAAGACAAGAGTTACTCCAGAAAAGAGTACTTGATGCACCCAAACAAGTCAAGAATCAAGGTTTTGAGTCTTCGAAAACTAAGTTGTACAAGAAATGCACATCGCAAACCATGTTTTGCCAACAAAGAGTTACTGTTGTAATTTTATGCCATACTTTATCCTATCTCTGGACACATTGACAACAGTTTTCTTATAATCCAAAGACTGAGATCACAAATATACATCTGCTTTAGGTTTGTTATCATATTTTGTCAAGATATGCTGTGATTGAACAAAAGTATAGGTGGATTAACACCTTCATTAAGTTAGGCATGGTATAAAGTTGCCCCATGGTCACTAGCTTGTTGATCTGATACTGTGTTCACACAAAATTAGGTCTAAACATGATTTTTTTTAGAATAACTTTTTTATTTGTAATCTGATAACAAAACTACCAGTGACAAGGTTTGTTCAGAATGACTGCTACCAGATTCTCAAAAATATCCCATCTTAAAGAAATGTAAACTCCCTGTAATGATCAGAAAAAAAGATATGTAGGTAGCCCAGATAACGACCATGTAATATAGCCCTACAAACATGGGTGATGGAAAATTAAGGGCAATTTGTATGAATTTATTGCAGACCATGTAAGTATTTGGCATGATTACAGAATTTGTTATTCCTTAAAATAATCTCTTGCTTAAAAAAAATAATTTTACTTTTGTATTTTATGAGTTTTCTGAGGCTGTTATTATTTTTGGAAGATTTAGTATTGTTTTGATGACATAACTCAAATTTTGATAAGAGCTGCTTTAAAATATCATTTGATTAAATTTATAGTAAAATGAAAGCAAAGGTTTTGAGACAACATCCAAATATTACTTAATCTTAGATGTATTTCACCCATTTTGCTTTTTTTATGAGAACAATGTTTCTACTAATCTCCTACCTTGTTCCTCTAGGTTTGCCATGTCAGTGGAAAATATCTGTCTTCTGAATTAAATGCAAATATCATTGTATATTTTATTGACACATTAGCCCCGAATTGGCAACAGTTGTGGCTTCAATGAATGCCACTTCTGCACGAATAAGTGGTGGAAGTAAATATATACAGAGAGTGTATGGACAACTACATACATTAGTCCCTGTCCAAATCCAACCATTATAGATACAATACAGCAAAACTAATTAATAATGCTGATGTGGAAATCTGTTTGAGGAAGTCCAAGTTTGATTGTCTTGTCTTGTTTTAGTGGTTGTAGGGTTCAGTTGATGCTTTTTAGCATTTTGAAGATCATATCTTCTCATACAATTGCATGGGACCTGGATTGTTTTGGGTGGATTTTTCTTGTTTTATAATTCTGACCCCCATTAGCTAGATAAAATGTTCCTCTGTTGAGTAGAAAAATGACTCATTATATCCATTATATTAGTTGAAAAAAAAAAATTAATTATCTTGAAGTCAAAGAAAAATATCCCAGTTCAGAAATCCTAGGTCTTTTCCCACCCACCCCTTCCTGAAAATTAAATGGTAGGACTCTAATGGGTGTTACATTTGCTTACCTGCATTTCCAAATAATTCCTTGAATTATGACAGCTTTATTTAAAAATACCTTTTGATGAAAATGCAATTTTTATTTTTTTTTATTTATTTATTTATTTATTTATTTGTTTATTTTATTTATATTGTTTTTTTTAGTTACACCATCTGCTGTTCCAACCATCCAACCACCTATCCTTCCATCCATCCATCTTTCAGCAAGCATTTGAAAACTGGTATTTGGGTCAGTCTGTTAAAATGATATAGCCAACACCCGCATCCAGTAATTATTTCTGTTTTATCCATGTTTTGTATCATTTCACAAAGATTCAGCAATTTTATTCCCCATGTTCACTCCCAGGGATTTTAACAGGAAATGGATTCCTATTTAATATAAATCTTTTTTTTCTAACATTGTAATTCCCTGATGATCTGGACCAAGATATGCTTCCAGTGGCAGGTGCTTGAATGGCTGTCAATTTAAACACTCCTGTGCTTTATTATACATTGTCAGACAGGTTTGAACAGTCAATCTTGTAAGCATCTGTTTAACTGGCTCTAATATCAGTGTCATATTTCATAAATATGTTTATAAAATGAGCATTGCTATAAAGCCAAGATATTTTGCAGCTGTTTACCAAGGTTTGATAAGGTAATTTAAAAATCATAAAGAACTCTGTATTGATCTGGTATTTATTTTCAATAATTTGGTTCCTCATAATAATAATAATTGAGTTACATTATTTACTGGTGTTTAGTATCCATCCCAGTACCAACAGCATAGTCAAGTATATTGTTACCTTTTAACAACTGCTTCAAATTTTGCTAATCACAACATCGCTGCCATTTATGTTTACAAAATTAACATTTTTTTGGTGACATTATCTGAATTAACCCAGCCTTGTACCTCAGAATTGTCCAGGCTTCTTGAAAAGATATTAGAAAACTGCTACATGTATATCTCTTGTTATATAATGCAGCCACAAATCTGGGTCTACACTGTTTATAGTTGGGTGCATATTATATTTATACACAGCAAATGCAGTGTCATTTTGTCACATTTTAGGTAAATAGCTTTATGTAAATACAGTACACCCAATATCTCTATGTACATATCTACATGCATGGTTTAAAATTGCTTTAAGTTTTATAATTGTTAGGAGCCATAACTTTCAAGGGTGCAACTGGGTCTGTGAATAATAATAAGAAGAAGAGGAAGGAGAAAAAAAAGATTAATAATAAATAAAAAAATAGTCCACCCCACCCCACCAATTGCTTGAAGAAATATGTTTGCTCGGATTTGTATAAAAGAAGAAATAATTCTATCCATGGTGTAATTTTTTTAAAAATATATCTTGGTTAGAAAGAAAGTTGCTTGCCCTTTTCCCTCACCCGTAACCCACCTACCAAGAAATGATTTGATTAAGTTTTGCGTTTAAATATAAGGTTTCAAGAAATAACGTGGAAACAACTACTGTCTATGGATTTGCATAGCACTTTTGGAAGTACATAACATTACAAATCGCAGAAGGGGAGCCCTTAGTGGACAAGTGGTCTAAAATGCACATTGTTACTGATCACTGCCATCTCACCTCTCTCTGTATGGGTTCGAATCTCGGGCTCAGCCAGTGTGGGTATGTGAGAAAGCTCGCCAGCATCTTCTCGGGGGTTGGTGGTTCTTTCCGGGATGTTTCCAGGTTCTTCTCCTACCATTTATACTGGCTGCCGTGTATAGCCTATTTTGTGTTGAAAAATGGCATTAACCCTACAACAACAACAATAGCAACAAAATATAACAAATTGCAGAAGCTCAAAAAAACGTATACATCTGAACTATATTTGGCAGTGATTTTTTTTGTTTTTTTGTGGTAATATAATAAATCTATTTGGAAATATGTTAAAAGAGGCATTGCATGTTGAAAATCTTTAGTTGCCAAGTTATTGCCATTGGATTTTCATTACAACACAGGTAGTCAAAAGATATAATCTAATACTTATCAAACAGATAAAGAAATATTTGTTTGATTAGGTGCTATCATTGTCATTATAGTGACACTTTGACCAACTTGGATGGCTGTCAAATACAAGTCAGAGGTCAAAAAATGATATCTGCAATTTGTTTTCCAATTAAATTGTCTTCAGTAAAGCATACAATTTTAGCATCATTACATTTTAGATAGTCATGGACAATCAGCCATATTTACCATGAAATGTTGAAAAATGACTTTACTTTTTAAATAATATTATTCTACCATATTCTGCTGTATAGATGCACCAGGCACATAAAATCAAGTTAGGAGGATGTATCTTTTTAACACCATAGCAGCTTCAGTAGCTGTCAGAATGCACCATTAGAAATGTACATTTCAGAGTTGTTGAGGTGATCCACTTATGACAACAACAACAACAAAAAAACACAATGGGAACTAAATACCACCAAATGTGATGTACATATTCAGTTGAATTGCAGATGTCCAGGTGGAATGGTTCCTGCGAGGTCTTGTTTTGTTTTGAATTCTACTAGCAGTGCATTGTTTTCTCCAGTATGCATGAGTGCATGAATTTAATAAGGTAATTAAAAAACTGCACACATTCGTTTTTGCAGTGAGATTAGTGAAGTCTGTAACACATGTAAGTCCAATAATCTAAGCATTTCTAGATCATCTTATATAATCAAGTGCTTAATTAGTGACTTTTGATAAATGAGCACCAAGATAATTTAATGAATTATCTAGTTATAAAGTGTTTTTCCTACTGCACCTGGTGAGGTTGTATAATGGCAGACATGCAGTTTTTGTTATTTGATTGACATCATAACACATTATCACTGCCACAGTGCTTGATAATGAACTGTTTAGTTTTATCTTTATTCATTTAAAATTATGTATCTCACACAATTCTTGAAGTATACTGTTCTTCAGCACACAAAAAAACTGCACCAAGAAAAGGTCTTTTCAGTAATGACAAAGCCTCAAAATGAACACATTATAGAAATACAGTCTTTTTAACTTGGGTCCAAAATCAACTGATGCATATTGGATAGCTTCATTTGGACAGTTCAGGTTGAAACTTGCAGTCTCTTGGGACAACAAATTTTGGGGAAAAAAGGAGCAGGGACAGGCAATCGTGCAATATTGAAAAAATGTGGCCTTAACATGTCAAATACCAATTCAGTCATCTTTCTGCCACCCTTCAAGTTTACAAACATGTTAATGGGATTGCTGTCATACATCATATAGGTTCTGTGGTCCA
>QKMX01144844.1:0-12561 GCA_003401595.1 Venustaconcha ellipsiformis
CAGATGGTTTTGTATGGACTTGTAATATTAAGATTAAAGACTTTTCCAGTACATTTTAAAGTTTTTAAGGATTTTTATTGACAAATAAACTGTTGGGTTTTTAAAAAAATTTCTTTGCAACTCGTCATTGTGATAATCAAGCAAAAAAAGAGGGTTCAAGTCGAAGACTTACAACATCTATTCAAAACATCACTGGCAGTCATTACAAAGTTTTATCTGAATTTCATTGTCACATCACAAGAAGATTAACACAGAACTGTACTGTACTAAACAATTCAAACTTACAATTTTACAATTTGTCTATTTTTTTCAAATTTTGAAATTCAATTCTCTTTTTTCACTAACTTTCTCCTTGGTGGTGGTTCTTAATAAACTGGCTTGGGCAAGGCATGACATTTTGTTGGTGTTTTTGACTGTTTTATTTAACTCGTTTATGGGACTTGTGTAACAATTCAATGTCAGATGCAAAACCTTTTTCTTTTCTTCTTCTTGACCATGTTAATTTTCTGCTTTTTTCAGTCTGCTGTCACAACTAAGTTCAATAAGCATCAAACCTATAATCAAGGTGTCTGATGGCCACCAAGGCCAGTGTGAGTCAGCTGTCTCAGTGCATCATTAAAAAATGCAGTTAACTCTGATTTCTTGTACATTATATAACAGATTAAATGTGCTATAAACTCTTTCAACATCACTGCTGCTATGCCCCAGCATCACTAAGCTGTGACTGGCTGCTTGTGCCCTCGAAAGCTTTTAAATGGGAATTTTTTAATCATGTACATGCATTCATTCTTAATTTCTCTTCTTATATCCAATAAAAATTGATGAATTTTTCAGAAGTGTTCCAAATAAATTTGTCAAGTCATGTTTTAATTTTTGTCATTTATCCAAGTCTTTCACAAATTATTGATAAACTATTTACAATAATATGTGCATCATTTATAGACTGACCATTCAGAATCAGAAACTTTGGTCCATGTCTACATCTCAAAATATCTAACTGCCCATCATATTTTTCCTCTGCTTGCTCAATATTGACCAGGGAAACTCTTTGTCTGCACTCTCTCAATCATCAAATATCAATCTGAAGTCCACCATTTGTTTTCTATTTTTCATCAACAAAACAGTGTAGTAAAAATGCTAAATTTATAAATTAGGCTTATGAATACTTCAAATTCACACATAACACATTTCTCATTCATTTGATCAGATTCTTGGAAAAACCCTGTTTGTAACCAATCTTGGACGTTTTTACTACATCCTTTCTGCAGGATCAGTCATTTAATGCTTAAAACAAACCATAAGTATAGGTGGGCTTGGCCAAACAAGTTGAAACCAACAAAACTTGTTAATATAAAAACCACTTTCCGTTGATGCTGGGTTATATGAAAGTATCACAAAACTTCNAAAACTTCTAGGTATTCTTTATACTGCTGGCCAACCAAGCCAGGCGATACATTCTTGAAACAGATTGTGTACTGAATCCTGGGCTTTGTTTAAGTTAGCAAATTTTTCACTTCTGAAAGCTAGTATGCTAACCAAAAATAATGTATACTGTTCTAGAAGAATATCAGTCACTTTTATTCCACTCTTTTTGCATTCAATGAGAAAGTAAGCACCTTGTAAATTTCCTTTTAACTCAATTAAGAATTATGACTATCCAAGGAATAACGATATTGGGCGCTTTGTCAAAAATTAAGGTGTGGAACAATGGTTTTGCACACCACCTTGAACTGTAGCACCTGCATATCACATTTCCATTCACAGTCCCTGCACTAGAGAAACCTAGAATCATTTGTATTTATTTACATGAAAGTTCTTGTCTGCTACATCAATTTGTACCGAATTTCTATCAGTTGTCCCTTCAAGTACAAAATCTCCTAATGACAGTTCTTCTTATCAAACAGATCTTCAGAAAGAACACCATCTGTTGTTTAGTCTGACATATTGATAACAATGGCTGTAACTGATCTTGAATACTGACATTTTGAACCAAATACTTGTCCTTCATACATTCCTTGACAACCTTGGATTTTGTTTTGCCTTGTTCATTACACTATCTTGTTTTTACTGTGTATAAATATTTCAATAATTTGTCAATAAACAAGGTACATATTTTTTACTATCTTTGGCTGTCCAATTTCAAAGGCATCAAACTACTTGTGATGTTCTTAAATCCTCTGCACTGCCAGAGGAAAAAAGCTGTAAATTCCATGCAACAGTTGCTGCAGTCCGTTTTAAGACTTGTCAACTACACAGTCCACAAGGTCCAATAGTCCTATAAAGTCTTATTCATAATATCACATTTCAAGTATTACAGCTCTACTTACTGTATTAAAGCAGAGTTTCTGAATGGGACATCGGCAAATGGAAATAAACTATGCAGATTAATCCTTTCCATTTGGGCTATCAAGCAACAAACTTAAATCTCTTAAAAATGTTTCATCTTACCCACGTGTTCAGCAGCAGCTGTGGCCTCGGACTTAACACATGCTCCAACTGTGACACCATGCTCCCAGCTGAAGGCTTCATACACTAGCGGAACACCTGCCATTATGAGCAAATATATTATACAGTCCAAAATATTCAAGCATTTCGTTTTATTAAGTGGAACCTGTGCTTCAATGAAGACAATTTAAACAAAATACACCTTGTCAAAAAATAGAAAATTACCCAATTGTAATTTACATAAACAATATGCTAACCAAATAAAAATAAACAGCATCATTCTTGTAGTCAGTACAACTGAACAACTAAGCTCAGGTAGCTAATTCTAGAATTTGATTTTCCCCATTTTTTGATGGTTATGTTAGAATCAAGTTGCCCACACAAATAAAGATGAAATCCAATAATTAAGAGAGTTACTGTGCAGCAGCAAAAAAACAGCCTGACAATCATGAACTCAAACAATTCAGAATATTGACAATCAAACTTAGTGAAGTTTTTATGAAAATATGCTGCACAACAAATTTGGTTGAAATCCTAAAGAAACAGCATTATTCACAAATGAAAGTGAGTGATTCTGACAATTGGTGGTGGTGGGATTTGGGTTTACAACTCAACTAAACGATGCTGCAGAACAATGAAAGATGTCATCAATTACAAGCAGCATAAGAAATCTGGTCAAAATCAATAATCACAGTATTTACGGTTGGTCAGAAAGTGTTGCATCTGACAATTAGGTGATAAATGATGATGCCGAAGCAAACCATCAAACTATGCCAATGTCTATTTATATCAAGCTGCATACCAAATATAGTTGAGATATAATGATATTCAAGGATTTATTGTGTGGAAATAAAGAGGCAGGGCTGTGTTAATAAGGGGCTGTAAGAATGCTATATGATGACAAAATGCTAACCAAGTCACATAAGATCTTGTCAATATCAAGCTGCACACATTCCAATAATAATTAAAAAAGCTACAGTGCAGGAACAAATGTGGGCAATTCTGGCAATCATTTGATACAACTCTCCGAAATGATGATGCAGAATACTGAAAATATTAGCCAAAATCTCAATCATTATCAATCTGCATATCAAATTTTGCTCAACTCAAATAGGAGGAGTTGTGTTAAGTACAAGTGGGACTGAAAGAAAAGATCAAATTTTATGACATCACATTGGTAGGAAAAGATGGAGACAATAACTCAATAGTAATTCAGCTGGAGACCAGCTATAATAAGTGCTCTTCAATTTTATTATTCATATTCTGAAAATTCAAAAAAAAAAAAAAAAGCTAGAAAATTCATCAATATTGGCCAATAAACCAAGGACATCTTTTTAACCAGAATAGTGACTTAATTAGGGAGGGAAATATACTCCAACATAACAAGAAAATTACTGACTTGGCATATGTAGAGAGAGAGAATGTTTCTTACCTACAGGTCTGCGGCCACCAAAGATGATAGCACTAATAGGAACACCTTTGGGATCTTCCCACTTTGGATGAATAATAGGGCACTGACCAGCAGGGCAAGTGAAGCGGGCATTGGGATGGGCTGCCTTTCCAGGCTGCCCAATTCTCCAGTTCTCTCCAAGCCAGGTGGTAATGGCAATGTTCTAAAAGTAGCGAAAACAAAGTAACAACTATCTGATGTCATTAACTCTTGCACCTACAGTAAACATAACCAAAGTGAAATGAAACAATGCAATATCGTATAGTTTCACAACCATACATACCTCTATTCTACATTTTACTATAAAATTTCTATTCATTCTTAAATACCAAAATCTGTAAATTCAACATTTTCATGAACATACAAGAAAGTTTAAAGAAACTATTTTAAACCACCTTAGCCTTTGTTAAATAGTAAAAATAAAGTGGTATATACATATTGTCATACATATTGTCTCATGTGAGCAGGTGTCCCATACCCACGACACTATCAGAGTAACCAAACGAGATTTGACATTACCTTGTGAGATTTTTTTTTTTCAGTGTCCTCCATGTGCAATGAAGTACCTTTTGGGTTCTGTATCTCTTCATTGACTTAAGTAAACTGCAGATTGTGTGAAAATAAGCATTTGATAATTGCTGAATATATTTATTTAATATACATTTAATAAACAGTTTATTATAACAAAGTCCTCTGAAAGGACTGATGCTCTACTGAGTGAAAAAAAATTTCAGGAATCCAAGATGACATTTCCTTTCAAGAATCAAGTGCTGAAACCATTCCTGATATTCTTTAGCAGTTAAGATTTTTAAATTCGCTACTGTGGTACATATACTGGACGTCAGCTTAGTTCCATTTTCATTTGGAGTAAGTAGACATCATCAGAAGTCTTTCAGTGAAAAAGTCCCATGTAATAATGATCATCCAGTCAGGGTAAAGGCAACATTTTAAGACAGTTGTCATGGTAGCAATATTGTATGTACAGCTAGCACCACTTTCATTTACGATCAACTAGGTATCATAAAAACTCTATTGCTGAAAATGACGTGCTGATATAGGCATTTGCAATGGGTAAGAGTTAACATTTTCAAGATACGACTTTCCATTCAGAAGAAGCAATGAGATTTTCAAGATGGCTGCCATGAGAACATACTGGATGTCAGATTGGCACCAATTTTATTTAGCACAAACAAAACAAAAATCTTTAGCAAAACATCCATATGTAGTAACAAGGTGAAAGACACCCTATGTCAAGATATTTCCAACTATTTGATAGAAACTGGTGGTATTTTACATGTTTAACTGCATTTTCTATTCCATGTACGAATTTTTGAGGTGTTCATGCTAATTGTTATTTATTCTAGGACTCTTGGGAGATGCAGTGTCAGGTGAGCTGCAAATAATGGCATATCAGATCTCAGTTTAGGTGAGGAATTGATCCTAAAGATTGAGGCAGGTATGATCTAAAATTCTGTTTAAATTTGTTCCTCATACTAAAATGTCAAATGTATAGCATCCTCTGAGTCATGGTACTGTGTACCTTGTCCACTTCATCTTCCAGACCTTCCCAGAAAAATCCACCATCAGCAGTCTCACCCACATTGGTGAAGATTGAGTTCTTCAAGCAGGTCAGCATGGCATTGGGGTTAGTCTTCATATTTGTTCCTGGAGCTACACCAAAAAATCCAGCCTCTGGGTTTATACCATACAGTTCTCCATTCTCATCAAATCTCATCCAGGCAATATCATCACCTGCAACATTGAACACAGTTACTATCTCACACATTGTTGTTCTTTGCCAACACTACACAGTTTTCAATACATCTTTGTGTGGTAATACCATGTAATAAATATAATACTGATGTGATCTCCAAGAAAAATGTTGCAATTAATCATTAGAACAACCATTTCTTTGTAATTATGGGGGGTGGGGGAAAATTCATAATAAACTGTTTTTGCATGCCTGAAGAATATTTTTTTCATGAAAACTGCATGTAAAGTTCTAGAATTGCTGCAATTTTCACATACATATCTAGCTAACCAGTCCGATTCCATACACTTTTGTCAAACTAACAGGTAGTCCAAGTGTTATCTCTGATGTCCCTTACCTGGGCAATTGACAATCTTTTTGTGATAACCGTGTTAAACATTGCCCTTGAAACAACTTCCGAAGATCATATGCACTGGATCAGTTTCTTAGCTCAAAATAAAGGCTTTAAATTTTGAAAAACATATGGGACATATAAATGGATTTAATCTGCAGTCTGAGAAAGTAGAATCTTTCCTTCTCAAATAAAACTTAGGTTTTGGACCTGTAAGTGACCATTTATCGTTCACTCCACTTACAGAATAGACGTTCTACTTGCAAGTAAATTTCAGGGCATATTTCACCGCTAACAGGAACTAAATACACTCAGTTTTATATAAAAAGTTCATTAATTAGCATTACATTCAAACTTATTTTCATATTTTTATTTAAAAAAAATTACTGATGCATAATTTATGCATAAATCTTTAACTTAAGATTCTATCTCTTTCTTAAATGCATATTTGATTTTTAATATTCTTTTGGATCCATTTAACAAGAAAATTCTAACAAATACTGCAATATTGTTCTGTTTTCTTCTCCATTCTCTACCTGAAGGAATTTTAAATGTAAACATAGTTCTCTCCATGTGCCCTAGTGTGAAAAAGTATCGACACAGTAAATAGATTCTTCTTAATTTGCTTCACAATCAGAACAGCTACTACTCAGTGATACGTCTACCTTTACAGTGCAAATGTTTGTCAGTTTTATACTCTGATTTACAAGACAAATCTGTTTGCTGATGTAATTTTAATAAACAAATTTCAAGTCTCTCTACCTAAAATTGCTTCTTAAAAGAATACAATTCTGCAGACAATAGCTTTTGAAACTGAAGCTCACATGGATTTCAGCCAAGTTTGGCATTTTAGATGCTTTACACCATGGAATGTCTCTTGGGAATCAATCATGGGATAAAGTTTTCTCCAAAGGTGGGGCATTTTTAAGCATGCCTTGAATCTTGACACAACTCACTGAATCTTGCTTTGGATTTTCTAAAATTTCAATACAAGATTTCAGGGACAAATTACACTTGCTCTATCTCTCTCTCTCTTGTTTGACATCACTTTGCACACCTGCTTCATCTGGGAACTCATCATCAAATATTGTCCACAATATTGCTCTACACCTAAATTTACTCAGCCCAAATACTGTGAAATGCCAGTAAACTGCTTGTCACCACTTTGGCACTCTCCCATTATCCCTCGTAGCAAAAGAAACAATTTTCACCAAATATGACTGCATTTCTTAAAATTACAAATGTGAAATTTTTTTAAGTAACATGTATAGTAATTCAATCGTTCTAGTTACTTTAAAAGTGGACTATTATTAAATATTTCAAGTTGTAAAAGTAGTTCTATGCAGGTGTGTGATACAAAATTTTTTGGTGTGCAATCACAGATTGAACATCTGTACTTGACATAAAATCAGCCATGTAAGATTAAATGGGTAAATAATAAACAAATTAACATGTAAACAACAACTGTTTCAGGCTCTTTAATAAGGCAACACCAGAGCCTTCCATTTAAGTTGGAGGGTGAGTTGTCAATGTAGGCAGTGGGGACATTTATTTCTATTTTCAAGTAGCTGGGTGTGAAATAACAGTAACCAGGTAAATCTAGGAAAGCCCTGCAATACTAGCAGCCATCAAACTACTTAACCAATCATATAAAATCTGCTTCAACATATTCTTAACTTTTAATATGGTTATCAACAATTCTGTGAAAATACCTTTAAAACTTGAACAGGACTTCACAAAAAGTATGTTCTTTAATAAGAGTTTTTCTTGTAAATAAACATGAAGAAATTCTCATACTCATAAATTAACTGATGTTTTTAGGTTCTCTGCATAAAGGCTACATTAATTTCCCCACAGCATTCTACCTTGGTAAAAAAATTACCAATTGTCCTAAGCCCATTTTTAAGCATGTTTTTGCCATATGGATTTAGTTTTCAGTAAAAATATTAGTGTGCATAAATGCACAAAAGTTCTAATTTTTTTGGGTCAAGTCCACATTAAGATGTTGCTTTCACCTGTTCTTGCTGTGTAAAGGACACAACTGACCAGAGTCTGGGAATCTAACAATCTAACCCGGTACTCCAGCATATTGGTCTACATGCTAACCAATAAACAATCACTCATTAAATTCAATCAAGTGTATTTTATAATTATTACAGTACTTGTTCTATTAAAATATATGCATCTTGTATTCTAAAATTATTCTGGTTATTTTTTTCATGTTTTCTTTTTGTCTGCATGGGAATAAATCTGCATAATTCCAAATATGTCTAAATAGTCTTTAAGGTTACTTCATTTGCTTTTTAATACAATATGAATGAATACTTAAATGGTACTTATTATATGTAATGTTCTAAATATATAAATATAAAATACTACATTAATGCTATGGGGCAAATGCCTCCTGCCCCCAAAACATTCATGCAATCTCCAAAAAATGTATAAGATTTAATTTCTGCTATTACATGTGGCATAAAAATGCAATTGGAGCATATAATCCATAATTTATATATAACTATTATTTACATTAGTACCCCTACTTTGTTGTGGCTACAACATCACAGCTAATATATCTGCCATAAATATAGTACAATGCATGAAAAATGTCATTTTTTGCTAACTACTAAGCTGGATCTGCAGGTCAAAATACTTGGCACAAATGGTCAAAATCCATGTGCATTAGAACCATAATACAAATCCAAACATAGTGAAACATTTAGATAAACACTAGCTTTATCTAGTCTAAATGTTTTGCTGAATGATAATCAAGTACATCGACCATGTCCTTAATTGCTGTATTGCATCTCTCGTGATCTTTACAAATTTTTTAAAGCAGTGTTGAATTTTCCTTTTTCTGACAAGACATGTTTTGAAGTTTAAAAAGACCATTTGCTCTAAGAAATGTCATCCATAAATCAACCCATAAAAGTCCATTTCACATAATATCTGGTGCCATTTTCTTTAAAAGTAGAGACTAGTCCACTATCTATAATCATTAACAATATCATGAATCTACATGGCAAAGTTTCAAACTGAAGAAACCTGCTGTTTTCTTGGAAATGGGCCATGTAGTTGCTATTAATATAAAACAAACTACATTAAGCTCCATGATGGACAAATTAGCTCTTATGATAATCTTATGCAGAAGTCTTTCTTTTTAGAATATCTCAATTTTTTATGATGAATGGAATAAGAGATAATACAAATTACGAACACAATCTTTACTGCTTTATTTTTAAAAAAAGCATAATCCACACAGTCAAGGGGTTCAAATCACATTTATTTCCATCAAATGGCTCAAGTTAGTCCTGTATCTGATCCGCCTTTTGACAAGTGAGCTAAAATTGCAACTACATACAAACCTATCCCAATGTCTATCTTTATGCAGTGACCACCTGGCCACAACAAGCTTTGAATTTCCCCTGGTCAAATTTCATGCATATAACACTGCTTTCTGTGGTCAACAGACAAGTGTTCTATAAACAAATAATGGTTTCTCCCTGCATTAAATGGTCACTGGAGCATATCAACAATGATTGCTCTATGTATGTGAATTCAACTTTTGTGTTATGAGGAAGGCATTGTTTACATAAAGGAATATATATATCGATATATAAATATTTTTGTATCTCACTTGTACTAGTCAGTCAACACTTTCAAAAGTGCGAGGATGTCAAATCCGAATGCGAGGTGGTTATTATTATTTATTATTATTGTTAGAGGTTTGTCAATGTAGGCAGTGGGGATATTTTTGTTAATTTGTTAGCTTGTGAAGCTTCCATCATCTCATTAAGATGCTTTATGGCACTTTTATTGCTAAAGGAGATCGAAATGTAGTGGAAGTGGGGGAGGGAGAAGAGAAAAGAACATGATCCTAGTCTGTAGGATTGGACTCTACTAGCAAAAGGTAAGTATTAAGTGTTCTGACATTAACTCTGGCATTTTCCCTTCCATGGGAGGGGCCAAGGATCAATCACTTGCCAGCACCATCACATTGTAAGAAGCATCTCCACCAGGACAGCTGTCTTTCCCTCCTGGGAATGGAGCTTTTGTCCAATTATATCATCTAGTGTGCATACAACTAGTACAGAACAGAAAAGATGGGCTGTATGTTCCATTATGCCATGCTATGCACTCACCTGTCCACATATTGCAACATAACCACCTCTGAGATAATATCATGTAAAACAAAAACTCCAAAAGCTAAACAGAGTAAAATTTACATACATTACCAGCAAAACTATGAGAGGGCTATACAATTTTCTCATGAACTACTTGCTAAGCAAGGCATAAATAACCCTTCAAAATTAACTAAAGGAACACAGAAAATACTCAAAACAAGAGAGAGAGGACAAAAACAATGCAAGAAAGTTTTAATGACATTTAAAAGAAAAAAATGAAGGCAAATTCTGATGAATGATACAACACAAGTGTACTATAAATGGTTCCAAGGGAAAAAAAAAAAGGAGAAATGTATTCCATACATTGGCTGTGAGCAAGCAGTCAGACTGGAATCTTGTTCTTTTCTATTCTGGCCCTACAATACTAATTGGATGAAATAATTTGCTTAGACTGTGGACTAAGACTCTATAAAAAGGGAAAGGAATGCAATAGTGGTAGCTAATGTATTAATGCTATTAAAAGATGTAGCTAATGTCTTTGTTCATTTGGATATGCCACTTTGCAAGGTACTGTCGGTTTGTATGTATTATGACCACAATGAATTTTAAGGAGAGAACAATCAAAATGGTATCACATCCACAACTCACCAACAACTCGGACTTTGAAGCCTGGAATGGTAGGGTTCAACATGGCCAGATTAGTTTTGCCACATGCACTTGGAAAAGCAGCTGCAATAAATGTCTCTCTTCCAGTCTTCTCCTCTGTGATACCCATAATCTGTTTAAAAAGAAAAAACATTGAAATAGGTCCCTTGAAGAGACTGACAGTTTAGTAGGCAAATTAATTTTCAGGAATTCAAGACCAATTATTTCTATAACCAATAAGAGCAGAAACAATCTGATATTCTTCAGCAATAACAAAGAGTTTTAAATTACCAACAGTGGTGGACATGTTAGACATCAGATTGGTACTATTTTCATTTAGGACCAAGTAGATGTCAGTTCTTTTGGTGAAAACCCCATGTCAATAAGACCATCTATTCATGGAATAATTGAAGACTTTCAAGACCCCCACTGTGGCAGATAAACTGTAAGCACAACTGATGTCATTCTCCTTCTGGACCAACTATTGATCATAAAATTTCAATTGGTGAAAACCCCATGTTGATACAGCCATCCATTTTGGAGGGGCAGAGAAACTATTTTCAAGACAGCCTCCAGTCACTATATTGGGGGTCAATCAGCATCATTTTCATTTAGGACCAACCAGACACCAACACCACAGCAACTTTTCTGACAAATCCCTATGTCAAAATTTCTTCCATATAAGAGAAGTAGTGACAAGATTTCAATATGGCCATCATAGTGTCCCTTTTGGATATCAAAGCACCATTTTAATTTAAAAATCCGTAAGATACAAGAGAACCTCTGGTGAAAATCCCATATTGAAGTAACTTTCATTTTGAAGGAGCTACAATAACAAAATTTTCAAGATAGATGCCATTGTGAACATGTTTAGCAGATGTACACATTTACATTCAGCACCAACTAGACATCTCAAGTCATCTGACGAGAGCACACTATCCTAGAAAAAATGTCATAGCAACATTTTCCTAATGGTCATTTTCATTTACAACCAATTACACATCACAAGTCTTGCATTGAAAAAAAACATGCTGATGTGATTATTCATTTAGGAGAAGTAGCAATGACTAGATGATATTCAAGAAGGCCAGAGTCAGTTATATTGTCTTCAGCTCACTGTCTTCCTTAAAGACAACTACACATCATATGAAATCTTATAAAAAAAAAGCTAGTCTTCTATTCTGGAGAAGCAGTGACCACAAACAAATTTTCTATGACCAGTGAAGTTAAAATTCATGAAACCTTTAAAAACAAAATTGTTAATAGTAACAAAAAATAGTTGCCTAAAATTCAGTCACATGAGCAGTTTTTCATTCCATCAATGGTTCATCATATTTAAATCAAATCAAATCTATATTCAAAAAAGAACCTCAACAGGCTTAAAATGCAACTGAAAAATTATATTATTTTCATTCATCTGATGAAACTGCATTATTTATGCATTTCTTGCTGAACAAGTATAAATGACATAATAATGCATCTTATATGTCATGTTTTAAGGTCATGTGCCCTTCTTGGTCAATGCACTGTATTTTGGCCAGGACTTAAAATGGGTACAAAGAAACTATACATTGCAATCAATTCTGAGTACCTAGATGCTGCTGCTGTAGTTATAAATAGGTGTAAATTGTTCATCAACTACCATCTTACCAAGAAATTTAATTTTTATTTAGATTTCAAAAACTTCACCAAACATTCACCATGATGACTTGTATTGATGAAAACTATGGTGTGAAGATACCCATGGATATGCTTGTGTCGATTTATAGGGGTTTTGCCAAAATGTGATGTGATGTGA